>DF241783.1:0-31829 GCA_000507305.1 Breviolum minutum Mf 1.05b.01
GTAGTGATGAAATATTTTGGGGGAAAATCGTGTCAGGCAACCTACCCCCATGCCTTATTACTACTGCAAACAGATTGCTCCAGGGGAGCAGGTCCATGACCACCGGGACTTGTTGGCCACGTGCATCAGGACTTTGAGAGCTTGCTGCAGAAACTTCAAGCAGAAACCTACGAAGACAAATCCCAGGAGTTTTGCAAATCCTTGGTTCAGTTCCTTGGAATGCGGGTCCATTTGGGGATCCTGGATTGAAACATGCAAGCCAAGAGCAAAAACAACTTACAGAGTTGATGCCCCAAAACCCTACTTCCCTTTAAGCAATTTAATATATCTGAAATATCGTAAATCAGACTTCCAACGATTCCTACACATTATTTGCATGCACACGTACACTTGGAATGTTATCTTTACTATTACATATGTGATGTATAGAATGTTTCTGACGATATATTATATGCCAAAATGTATGACATGCATCAATTCTTAACACAT
Organism: Breviolum minutum Mf 1.05b.01; assembly: GCA_000507305.1. NCBI lineage: Eukaryota > Dinophyceae > Suessiales > Symbiodiniaceae > Breviolum > Breviolum minutum. Next base: position 490 of record DF241783.1, read on the forward strand.
GTTTGAAACATGCAAGCCATATATCATATGTAGCACGATACAACAGTACACATATCGACATGCTGTGATGGTTCTTATCACGCCAGCAGTCTGGCCTCAGGAAAGAGGTGAGTGCCGAAGCTAAGTTGAAAGCCGAGTTGAAAAAGGACTACTTGCAAGCTAAGGCATGGTTGAAGTCACAACTGAGCAGAAATTTTGATTTGGATCATTTGGATCACCGTGATAGTTCAGATTTAGATAACTTTTGACTCTTGACATGTATAAAGCCTCAGAAAGCATCTTAAAGGATGACAGATGACAAGAATGCATGCAAGTATACAAGTGAGATACAATATGATCTCTTTGGATTTCAACAACATCTCTCAAATTGGATTTTGTGGTCCGCTTTGGCAGGCACGCTATGAAGCCCAAGCACTTCGTCATGAGGTCATCGCACGGGAACGTTTGGTGTTTGTTGCCCGGCGATCCATTCAGTCGAATCAGAGGAAGTATTTGACGTTCTACCCCTGTGTAGCATCCTCTAGCCCAGGCTACCGGCGTTCTTGGGGAGTTCATATTGTTATAAAGGCCAGAAAATATGAGAATTATAGTGATGAAATATAGTGAGCTGAATTGGCAATCTTTGTTTTGAAACAATATCCACACCTCAGGTTGACCACAGATATCCATATTTAATATGTCAATGTTTTGTCGTGTGCTGAATGCGGTTTTTGCCTCTTGATGTTCTTTTGCCACCTTGACAGCTGTCGAAGACTTTGATGAGCTGAGGTCTTTGGGAACACATCCCGAAGGTTTGCAGCTGTGCAAGAGCTACTCCAAAAAAGCTTTGGGCACGAAGAAGGGCGGAGTCTTATTTGCAAATCGCAAGTGTGTGATGACACTGAGGGTGCAGAAGTGGAGGAATAAACGGAAATGCCACAGGCAGTGTGGTCAAGCGATGTCATGAAGTACTGGTATTTAGGAAACACAAAACACATGTTCTACCAGGTCAGACTTGTGCAGTACCAGATGTTTGTTTCATTGTCATTTGACGGCGACAGACGTATGCAAGGCTTCAACAATTGGAAGCTCAGCTAATTCAAATGGAGGCCACCAAAAGCGCACACAGCGCTGCGCAGGACCAGAGTTTGAAGAGCATGCATGCAAAACCCTGTACTGCAGGTACAATGTGTGTGTCATGTGTGTGTCACATCAATAAAAACACGTTTTCACATATACACATGGGGGAAGCTGTTTGACAGTTTTGTCCACAGCCTTTGAGACTCTATGGATGATATAGACGGGCACATGCTGCAATGTCACGAAGATTCCATGACAAGCCAAGACGAAAAAAGACTGCCCGTTACATGTCGAAGCATTTGCTGGTATGAAATGCAGGGGAATGAACCGCATCTACATTTTGTCACAAGCCAGGAACTGCATTCTGTTCTCGAGCAGCTGAAGACCACCATGCAATATGCGCAAGAGGAGCTAGAGGAAGCTCACTTGCACGATGGCAGCTGATGATGCATCGACTTTGCATGCAAAATTGGGTGTAGAGTGGGAGCACGTTTGTTTTAACATGCAGCACACATGTCACCAAAGCACATGTTATTGAAGTACAATCTGTAGCCAATGTGTTTGTCCATTGTGAATTTAAAACACAACAGTCCATGTGTTCTCAAGTGTGTTAGGGGGGTAGTCGAAGCTGTATGTGTCAATTTTTATCCAACTTTATTTGTTCCCGACAGTAGCTACCAAGCCGTAGCAGCACTGCGCAGCTTAGGACACACTTGCTGGTGCTACTTCCCGACAGCAGCAGGCTGAAAAATTGGACCAGCAAAGCCTTCAAAAGCTAGTGGCTCATGTGAATGATTTGGAACGATCGCATGAATCCCGGGACTCCTCTCCGGAGAAACTAGAGAAGCTGTGTGCCATTGCAGCTGAAAGCCGCGCCCAGCGCCAAGAGAAACATCAGATGGAAGTGGAAGCCCTTCGAGCATCGAAAGCCCTAAGCGAGCTTTTGTGATTTGCAACTCTGTAGCCTGGGAGCCATCCAAAAAAAATGCAGCCTGCAGCGCGAGATTCGACACATCCTGTAAATATGAGAGTTGAGGCAGCACCTATTGCATTTTGATCACTTAAGCGGACTAGAATGCTTCACAAGACTCTGTGGAGCAGGAAAGTGTAGGGCAAGAATGCCAGACTGTTTTGTATCAAGGTCTTGAGAGGTGATTTTTTTCGGACTCCCAGTGGGAGACTTGCTGTTGATCTGTGAACCTTTGACAACATTTACGCTTTTGCATGACCTGCGGCATGTGGCTCGAAGATGTAAGTTTGGGGTGGTCCGAACTTAAGGTACCATCGATGATTCGTTTCATCCTGCTCCAAAATCGGCAGGGTAAGACCCGTTTGTCGAAGTGGTATGTGCCCTTCAATGCAGTGGAAAAGTTCAAGATCGAGTCGGAGATCCACCGGGCTGTAGTGACTCGAGATCCCAGAAATACAAACTTCCTGGAGTACAGAAGCTACAAGATCATTTATAGACGTTATGCTGGCATGTTCTTCATTTTTTGCGCACCTTGGCAAGAACGTCAAGGTCCATAAGTTGCCCTGGATCCCTCTCTTTTGATGTCAGTTGAAATTTTGAGATCATGAAACAGTGGTGTTTCCCGGGGCGAGGGCAATCTCGTCCCATTGAGCTACTATAGCATCTATTAAAATTCCGTTTGGCTTCGGATCTTGGCAGTTCCAGGTGGATATGAATGACAATGAGCTGAGCATTCTCGAGCTGATCCACCTGTTTGTTGAAGTCTTGGATGGATACTTCGGAAATGTTTGCGAATTGGACTTGGTTTTTCACTTTGGCAAGGTGCATGGCTGTTCCTTGTTTTCTCACCGCCACAGTTACAAGCATGCATTGCTTGAGATTGTCAATGGGTTGGCCATACAGGTAATACCATGCGATGCCTCTCTCATGTTTCTGTTCAGTTTGTGTCTCACTTGTTTCTTCCTGTGTGTGTCTTTGATGATGTTTTGGATGTCTTTAAGAATATTATTTGTATTGCCAGCACGGTTCCAGGTCTACAGAATATTGGATGAGCTGCTGCTAGCTGGAGAGGTGTCAGAAACCTCAACAAGTAAAATTATTGCCATCATGAAGAGTGTCGACAAGATGGACTAATACCAGAGGGTGCAGCCCGCTGTCAAGGTCACTACTGACCTGTTACTACCACAGGAGGGCAAGCAAAGCCGGTTGAGCTGACAAGAAGCCAACGCCCAATGTACTTATATTTTCGGTAAGTCGATGACTTCAAGATGTAGAATAGATTGTTTGTGTGGGTAGCATGCGGTGTGTTTGAATTTCGAGTTCAGGCTACTGGAAGGATATTCCAATGGCACATGGCAAGTGGTTGCTGCTCACCCCAGGTGAAAATAAACGTGCTGCGGCCAGCCCAACCCTGGAAAGATGGTTTCTAAGATAGGAAAAGTCCCAAAGGCACTTCAATTCTGATGGCAGTTTCATCATTTGGGAAGGTTGGTAAACACTTGGTCCTTATTTGAAATCAAAATATGCAACCACGTGGATTCGAGCTGTTTGGGTTAAGTCAGACTGAAATAGAGTGAAGAGCAGCTACCAGCTACCAGCTACCATTCATTGCATCTAGGATCCCGCTGCAGTGGACTGTGTGGGCAAACGTCAAGCAATCGAATTGCTCAGTGCTGGTCTTAGATCTTAGGCTTTGCATTTGAGATGTTGTGTAGAATGTTATATGAGAGTCGTGCAGAAACCCATGAAAGGTTTTATATAATCGAGGTCCACAGGCATAGATTTGAAATGTCTGCGCGAAAGGTACCTTTCGAGAAATGTACACGTTGGCGAAAGGTTTGCGGAAGATCCGCGAAAGACCAGATAGGAGATAGTATCTACTCATTTTTTTTACGATTTCGAGCGAAAGGTTCGCGAAAGGCGGGCGAAAGATGTATCCACTCGAGCCATGTCCTGCCCAAAATGGGCTGCATTTAGCCATGCCTGATATTGGTCCAAGGGAAAAGAAGCAACGTATCACAATGACATTTTGGTTGCTTCCATTCATTCGTGCAAACAACAACCGATTTATTGTATAGTTTGTATTCGAGTTTGTTTGATTCCATATATTTGATTCCTGATACGAATTCTTGATTTTGGACAATGCAACCCTTATGGGACCGCGAAAGGAGGCGAAAGATTCGCGAAAGATTTGCGAAAGGGGGGTTCCTGGGAACTTTTATTTAGCACAACCCCCATATGCAGCACAGTGGCACCTTTTGATCGGAGCTGAGGAAGGCTGGGTGAAAGGCATGGAGCATGGAAAAGGTAGGACTGCGTTGAACACGAGGCTGGCGGCTGACGGTGACCTACTTTTTTTTTGGGGGGGGGTTCACTGATGGAGAACCAGAGAAATGAAGAAACGTGGTTGTGGTTTTGATTTTTTTGAATAGTTCTGGATTGCAGCATCCTTCATGACTCATCAAAAACCTCTGAAGGCATTTTGAAGGCATCTTGAGCCCCTTTACTTTCAATTCCCAAGACAGGCGCTTGTGGCACCAAAAACACGACCCTAACCCCATTTGAACCTGCCAAGGCCCCACCACTCTTTCAGTGCCCCGGCAGAACACGAAGGATTTTGAATGGCCGCGAGACCATCAATGGATGAAGTGAACCAGCAGGTCATGGGATTTGCAAGAGCTGCTATGAAGACGAAGACTAGAGATGTCAGTATAGCATTGGTGGCAGCACGCGAGCTTCGCATAGGTCTTCATGAGTCTCAAGTGATCCACCCAAGTGGTTCCACGATGTTCCACGCCCGCTGCGCGGTACCAGCACCTGCCGTGTGGAGCGATGCAGCTATTGATGCTTTCACCTGTTACTGTGATATACTATGATAAGTATCCCCACCTTTGAATTTCAGCCAGATTATGGAGAACACGTGCTCGATGGAAAGCGAAAAACGATGTACAAATCCTGGCGCAGGCAGAAGTCATGAAACCGTCACACTAGCAGAAGAATGCTAGAGCATTTGCTAGCAAGGAATTAGTCATCCCAAAAATTATGTGCTAGTAAGCTACATGTTTGGAAGTTCATGACGTTTACAATCAGCCATGTAATTTTCCAAAGAAATACTAGCTATTTGATCCTAAGGCTTGTGGTCGAGTCATGAATCAGTTTTAGTAGGAAAATGCCTAAGGGTCTTTGGCAGATTCCTTTTCCAGCAGTCATGACGTGCAGGATTTTGGAGAGCTAGATTATCGGTGCACACCTTTAGCTGGGAAGTTTACAACGGGGTCGATCCATATTATTAGTATAGGATCCTGGTGAATCTTGAAGACGCCGCGTCGAAGCAAATCCATGTCCACATGGCACAGTCATTTACGATGAATTCCTGCCTTGTGAAGGGCCAGCAAGTGATAGGCGACATTAGCTGAAAGGGCTGAAGCGCATGTGAAGGGGGAAAACTGCAGCATGCATAAATTGCACAACTGGCTCTCTTTGTCTGATTTTTTAAGAGAGAATCTTTAATTCCAAATGCTTACCACCAGTTTCTGCCAGAAGATGCCAGAAGCTTTGCCGACACTTCAGGCTCAGTAGTTTGACCTGCGTGAACACCACGCAAGGCATCAGCGGGCATTAATATACGTATATATATATATATCAAACATGCATTCTATAGGGCATACACAACTGTATTCAGAACGCCATCCATGTAAAACAAGCCCCCCCATTGGACAAAATAGACACAATGTGGAGTCTGAGGATCAAGAACACCAGCTAACGCGCATACTTTGCAAACTGCGAGGCCACATGTTGCGCCGCATGTTTGCGGATGTTTATCTCAGCTGATCGCTGTCTCAGCACGCTTGGAAACTTGATGCCTTTTGGTGGCAAAAATAAAGTTGCATAAAATTACAAGTGTTTGACCCAAAAAATGGCACTTGAGACTTCAAAGATGAGGCACTTGAGCTCAAGATGTGGTGTAATGTGTTTGTATGGTCTCAGTGTTAGTTCTCAACTGCCTTTTGCGCCTCAGGTGGTCATGAGCCAACTTCTCCTGGAAGATGGTAGGTTTGGTCCACGAAGAGTTCTCCTTCAGCTGCGACCAGTTTGGCACATTTTCCTTCCCTATTCTCTTCTGAGCATTTTGCTACATTGCCGCATTTGTATGCATTTGTCTTGTAAGGGGTTAGATGGCTCCCTATCCTGGAGCCAGAGTTGACTTTGGATGGCAATGTAAATCAAGTTCAGGAGTTTGCCAGGCTTTCCAGAGTGCAGGTTAGCATCAGAGGGACGGTGATCCAAGGTTCATGTTGGCCGTGCAGCTTTACGGTCCATTTCTTCGTTCCATGGTGAAGTGCACAACAAAGATGCAGCCTGGTCTCTTCACAGGTTCAGCTCATTGTGGAGATGCCAACTTGGTCCCTTTTTTGCACAACTTCCGAATTCAAGACTTGGGAAAAGATATTCGATTTATGTATTGGCACAAGGATTCCAGATCAATGTTTGATACACCATAAGATGTACAAGGCATCATGCAGAATGTGTTCATGTCGTTTGCAGTGTGCATGTCGATAGTGTGACTAGTACTGTGCTGACTGGATTTAGACTTTTAGTAGAGATTGATAGACGCACGTCCGTTCTCAAGTGTGTTTTGTGACATGTATGCAGGTCGCAGCTCTTTAAAAGATGTTTTGTTTGTGCTTCTTTTGGATCTTTTGGCACGCTCCGTTGCTTTGGAAACGTCAGGTCCTTTCTGTGGCACAAGCCCGGGAAGGACGGCTTGTGGCCATGAAACTCTTAGTACATGCCTTTGCTGGCCCTGTTTTGGCACTGCTTGCCGACAGCATTGGGAGACGGCCTGTGCTCCTCCTAGGCGCCTGGTGCGATCAACATGTTCCACGTTTGAAAGTAATTTGGGCATGAAGCAAGGGATCGATCCACGATAAGACTGAGAATCGTAGCATACCTTTGCACGTAAAAAAGATGAAACGAGATAAAACTTGCAAAGGATACGTCGTTTCATCGTCGTTTCTCTACGATTTCTTGGGTTGTGCATTCGTGGCCTTGGCCCAGCCTCCCTGAAGGCCTCTCGGGCTTCACGGTCGCTTTTGGCCTTTTTGCCAGTGTCGCAGGGCTTCCAGTTCTCCATGGTTCCCCGAGTGTGACTTGGGTTGCAATCAAAACCCTGTACAAGTACGACATGTAGGGGCATGACCTATCATGACTGCACATCTCACTTTTGAAGGCGGCCGCAGCTAATTACGTGATTTTGAACATTTTGTGTGCCATTTTGGAAATAGGATCCAGATAAGCGACACCTAGTGATACCCTGTTTTGGGCCCTTTGGGCCTTCATTTCCTTTCATTTTGGCCTTCTGGGGCTTCATTTGCTTTCATGTTTGCCTTTGTTAACCTTCATTTCCTTTCATTTTGGCTTTTTTAATCCTGCTTTTCCTTTCATTTTTGTTTTTTGGGCCTTCATGTGCTTTCAATTTGGCCTTTTAATCCTTTATTTTTGGCTTTTTGGGCGTTCATGTGCTTTCGTTTTGGCCTTTTGGGCCTTCCTTTTTTTTCATTTTTGTATTTTGGGTTTTCATTTCCTTTCATTTTGTTTTTTTTCATTTCCTCTCATTTTGGTTTTTTGGGCCTTCATGTGTTTTTATCATGGTGTCCTAGCGATACCCCTAGCGATACGCCTCGATACCCTCCTCGATACCCATGAATGTCAAAAATGCACCCCTAGCCTTGACGCACATGCAAAACTATCATTACATGATCATTACATGGCAATGTCTTGGCATTTTCATGCATTTTCCTGCATTTGTGTTGATGGCCGTGGCTCTCTATTTGAAGAGGAGTTCCCACAGTATGTGTTAAAGAGAACAGTTTCACGGATAGCAGTGAATGCACACATGCTTGAGCTTGAAAGCAGCATTGATGTCAGGATGCAAGGCTTGGTATACGGATGTATATGGGAAACCTTAACATATATTACATCCACACATTAAGCTTCATGTAGGCGGCCGCATGGAATTTCATGTGCCACAAGATAGGATCAGGATTTTCATACCAGGTTTTGACTCCAACCCACTTGGTCGATTCTGGGGAGCGTTACTAGTAACGAAACCTGGACTGCCATTCTTTCACTGCTTGTATTAGTCTTGTATTTATCATGTTTGAATGTCGGGCACTGTTCATGCATAGCACATGCACCGCAAAATGCTCAGTTGATGAGTTTGTCCTTCGTGGTGGAGGGGTGCACCAGTGCGTTTGATGTGGTGTTCCTGTCAGTACTCGCAGACCTGGCCAAGACAACCACAGAACGCGTCACCTGCTTTTCGGTTCTCTATGGTATGGGAGCACTAGGCCATGCCATTGCCATTTGCCTATCAGCAGGGATTCTTCGCTTGGAACTGCAGAACTATGCTTTGGTGTGGCTTTCCATGAGTATAGCTATGGCTTCGGTGATGATTCTGGTCTTGCTGTGTATCCCAGAAACCCTTCCATCTGCACAGGCCAAATCGCGGCCGCAGAAGCTGACATTACCAAGGTTGATGACTAGTACAGCTGTGCAAATGAGGTATTTAGTATCCAATCGCTTTCTGCAAATTTGGCTGACAGCTGTTTTCATCAAGTCCTTGGCGGCGGGTTTAGGTGGCCAGGTGTTGCAATGGTACAGTTTTTCCATACCACTCACCATTTTTGGGGCTAAATGAGTTGACAGAATATCCGAAGCATGCTCTTCATATTCTTTTGATTGAACGTCCTTTATGTATATTATAAAAGGTTTCGTATTAAATAGATAGTTCAATTTCATCACAATTCATTACCATGCCTATGCAATTCGTCTTGAAAGAGGTAAGAGGTTAAGCTAGATTTTTTCTCATACTCTTCGGTCCGCTGCAGCATGTTGCAGCTAGGTAGCATCTATGCATCCTTTACCTTGGCTGCTTATAATTGGAAGCCTGGAGATTGGCAAGCAGTGACCTGGCCCTTTGAAATGATTTCAATGGGAAGTTTGAGTTTCCTTGGACCTTTGGCTGGTCGGAAACGTCCAGAAGAAGTGATTTCCTTCACCTCGGTGGCTGGAATTCTGATTCATTTGGCGCAGATCTTTGCTCCTTTTGCCCCTTTAGCCTTGGTCGGACCACATTTGTGTATGGGTTTTTTGGCCTTTGCACGACCTGTGTCGGCAGCATATTTGAGCAGCATCTTTTCAGCATCACAGCAAGCTAAAGTGCAAGCACTGGCGCATTTGGTACATGATTGTGGCATCTTGGATGGAATATAGACGATTTGGATCCATTTGGTTCAGACACCTGCAGTGACAAGCAAAGTTAGAGACTGTGATTCATTCTGCAGGCGGTTAAGGCCGGCTTAGGCCACCTAGCACTACTATACTATCTATACTCAACTGACTCATTCCACAAAAAAGTGCCGAGACACGGCATCCGCCCCCAAGAAGAAGAAATCCAAGTTGCGACTCAGTAATGCCATAGAATGATTCGACAGCAACATAAAATCATGCAATGCTGCCGTATTTAAACCATGCTAGCTGTTGCCCTGGATTCTTGTCCATCAACCAATTCACTATATGGCACCTGAGGCATCTCTGTCTCCATGGCCACTTTCTCTGGGCCCTGGCTGTTTCGTCCACATTTGCAGGGCTGGGATGCGGCACGGCCATTTCTGTGGTCACCTCAGATCTGTTGAGGTTGAAGGGTAAGACAGGCAGCAAGACCCATGTGATGCCCTTGGTGCAAGGGTAGGATGACATTTTTTATTGCAATACTTGAGGATTTTAATTACTGTACTTCAACCATGGTTACTGATGGAACCCTTGTATAGTATAGTATAGCACATAACTTAGCTAGTAGCAGCTAGAAGTAACCCGCTGACTTCACAAATTTCGACCTTGCACTTGTTGCTCCCAGCTGTGTAGCTTTGAAACTCAAGAGGCTGTAGGAAAGATTTCATGATGCTATCGCAGAATTGCATGGACGGTTGGGATTTTGGAGACTACAATGACCAATGAGTTTATAGCACTAGAGATGCAATAGAGCGAGAGCCAGTGGCCCATCCAAAGGTAGTTCAACAACCTAAAGAAGGCAGTGTTTGTGGTGCAGTCTTTGTGCTAATGCCATCGGGGTCTTTGAGAAACAGTGTGTAGTAGAGGAGATTCATACAAAGCGTCTCACTTCCGCTGAGCCTCTGCGGCTTCAATAACATGAAGCGACATGGGTATAGACGAAGTTCGCGGCCAAGTATTCAAATCTGCAGGTGCCAAAGACATCGTGACATCAAGGGGTGGCCACGACTATGCATGGTAGAGACTTCCGATTGGCTCTTCTTGTTTTGGCAGTCAAGAAAGAACCACTTGCGTTAGGACTGCAAGTATCAGTATTTTCATGTATTTTCCCTAGTAGGTATCTCCTGTAGATCTCTCCATGTTGTTGCAGGATCATCACACTTTTATTCCTTATTGAGCATGGTATCCGATATGTGTCTATGAAATTCTATGAATCAGTATGAATCTATATATGAATCTATGATGAATTGAGCTGTACTGAAACTATTCCGGCGAAGGTGGTTGGCGCTGCTTCTGGTTTGGCCTTTGACCCGAAGTTTTTTGGTATCTCAAGGCGCGGAGGTTCTGCCGTGAGGTCTGAATATACTTATGTCATGTTATATACTGTACATCCTATTCCCATGTTGATTCCTCCATTTTCTCGTTGGGAGTGTGCTTCGGATCCGAGCGCTTGGAGATGCTTTGAGCCTATAAGGAAAATTCCATGAAATTCCTGCCAATTTCATAAGCATCCGAACACTCAATGTATTTTTGCATGTGCCTACATGTTGCTTGTTAAAGTACTTTAATATTCATGATCCCAAGAATCGCCCAATGATTCCCTGAGAACAACGATGTGGTTCAAACAAAAGCTGCCAGGCAAAGGTCCTGGCGCTAGCCGACGGCACCTACTACATGCGGGTGCGTGGTTCTTGCTGCCTGCTCCTGCAAAGGCTGCGTTCGAGAACGCGTATCTGGACGTGATTGGATATGGTATAAAGTGTGAATGCATATCTTGTGCTGAGCTGAATATGGGAAATCATGAAAGCTCATCATGAGTTGAATAGATTGAGCTTCTTGGTGTTTGGAATTTGTGTTTGCAGTTTTGGTAGCTCTTGAATGATGTCTTCATGAAACATACTCGTTCTAGCTGCTTGAAAGGGATAAATTTGCCAAGGTTGCCTGAAGTATCCAAGTTTTCAGAGCGAAGGACGCCAGGCAACAAGCCAGACGACTTGGGCTTGAAGGAACGCATCTTGACGCTGAGCCCAAGCATTAGAGAGAGAGAGAGACAGGCCAGCATAAAGGTTCTGCATCGTCATTTAAATTGGCATGATTGGCATGTTTCCGTTAAGTTGTTTTTGGAGGTGGTTTTCACACTTATATGATGGAAAACACGCCCAAGTTCAAGATGCAAACCCGATAAACCCGGTTTCTTTCTGTCAAGGAATCGCTTTGGTGACAAATCAGAAGGTGCAGTGTTGAAAGGATGTGGCTATGGTCCAAACTGCTTCTCAACCACAGGGGATCCAGAGGCCAGTTGTCGTCAAGATGTTGCTTCCAACTGCCGTGCAGGAACATGGCTTTTGTTCATTTGGGCGAGATGTCAAAGTCAAACAATGTCAAACTTCCAAAACTGATAACGCTGATAGCTTGATTGCAGGACCCTCAGATCACAACGCTGCTGCAGCCTTGGAAGATCCCAGCCCAGAGCGCTCCTTCAGATGCATTTGCAGAGCTTGAAGCTGTGGTTCGTGCTTATCCCCCAGGCCTGGCAGAAGATGCTAAGAAAAACGCCAAATTGAAATGGAAAGATTATATCGATGAATATTTGGTTTTGCTCGGGCGTTCGTTCAAACATAGCATCATGGCTTAGGTAGGACGGTGGGACCTCATAGTCTATTGCATTCTTGTACATAAGTCTAAATTCTGCATATATCCTGCTTGTTCTCCCAAGCTTTTCCAGTTGGATAGGTCAGCAGAACGTGGACGGCGGCGGATTTCAGATCGTGAAAGCTGGCGATGGCTACCTTTACGTGCAATTCGAGAGTTTAAAGCGCCTGGCCAGGATTGAAGTGAATGCACTCAGCCATGCTAGTGCTAGTGATTCTGGGTGATTCCATACCTAGCGATGTGAAGAACCATGTAGTTTGAAGCATTGCGTGACACATATCATAAGACACTATACCTCACTGAAGCATGAATGACCTCACAGCTTTTCTTTGAAGGTTGACTGATCTCATTTGACAATCGACAGATGCATGAAACTGAGGAAAGGCAAAGTGGACGATGTTGAGTTTGCAATTGCCCAGGATTTTTCGGGGCTCATTGACACAATGCGATGCAATTGAAGCAATATATATAGAGCGGCTCCACCAGTTATGATCCCTGATCAGGACGGAACAGTTCAAGTCAGGTCCTCTGGGCGAATTGGTTTGAAGGCGGACTATGGATCCAATGCCATTTGGCTCATTCTGCGCATTTTGCAAGGGTGTGAGTGTGAGGCCGGCTCAACAACTTCAACAAGAATGAAAGCCAACATTACTTTGAATATCAGTCCGGGTTGAGCCCATGTAGTTGCTTTGTAATTGGTCTGAAGAGACGCTTTATACTTTATTTATATATTTTAATCGACGGATTCCTGATTGATCCGGGCTCACAATGATACTCAGGTATCGGTATTGGGGAGGGCACGGTGGAAATCATGTGATGCATGATGTATTTCTTCAATTGTAGCCATACATGCATGGATGGGGAATGACGCAGATATACTATGGATATGCATGGATGGGGAATGACGCGGATATACTATGATATACGGCATGCGCATGCAGCATGCATGCACGAATGGGATGGGATAGGATTGGTCGGATTGGTGATACTTTGTAGTTTCAGCCCACCACCGCTTGGAAGTTCGGTCTGACATTATCGTCTGACATTATCGGACAAGGATGGACCGACCTAGGATTTCAGGGCAGACACCCAAGTGAGCAGTTACACTAAGGCAAAACGTTTGAACTACATTTCTGAGTTCCTTGGCATTTTTCAGAGGACCTCATTAAGAACTACCAACATTGACGATTTACTACGATTTACTAAAGCATACTTTTGTCGAACATAGGAGGATGTCATCCGATCACCTGGTCCATCTCAGGAAGCTTCGGGAAAAAGGTTGGACAGCTCAACCTATCACGATGCTTGACTGAAGCCTCTAATGGTTTCATGTCACTCTCCTCCAGAACACGGTTCACATGGGCAGTATGAGATGTTACGAGATTAATTTTGAGGTCAAAAGATTTTTACATGCTGCCAATAATGTCCAATGATGAAGCATGACCCTTCGCAGCTCCAGGGTGATATTATGCAAAGGTCCCGAACTTGCATGGCAATGCACCATAGTTGCTTTGACGGAATTCTAAGGAAGAATACTCATGCATACTACTTTTCAATGAATTCGGGCAAGACGAAGGCGGGAGACTGCCGACCATCATCTAGTGCACAAAGGACACCATGGAAACCTGTCATGTCCTCCAGGTGCAGTGTGTGGGCATCGACTGTCCTGTCAACTATGATGCTTGTCAACTGTTCCCTGCGGAAAATGTTCCTCATGACAAAGCTGATTGACAAATCATTGACAAATGCCCATGGTGATGCACTTTTACGAGCTCGATCCTGCTCTTATCAAACTCAGGAACTCATTGAGGAGGACCATGAGTTGTGTTTCCGATATTGACTTGTCCCCAATGTGCAGCATGTTGGTATTGCTTCATTTGCACAGTTTTTTTTGGGGTCAACTCATACCATGGTGTACCAAAGGAGCACCCGCAGCATGTGACTCAAGTGACCCAAAATTTGGATCCCTCGACTTCAGACTTCCAGCATCAAGTTGATCGGGCTTATGGAATCTGACAGGAGCCGGGGCCAGGTGACAGCGACTGAAGCGCTTGTTCCTTTTGAATCCTTTTGAGCCTTCGGCTGCGGAGAACATGCAAAATCAAGGCATGTTTCGCATGGTTTCGGAGCTGTTCTTTCAAAATGGCATGCACTGCTTGCAGCCGTGTTTCAGCAGCAAGGTCATCAAGCATGATGGCGTTATATCTTTAGCTTTAGCAGACTGATATTTGCCTCCAACAGGATGAAAAGAAGATTTTTAGAACGTTCGGCAGCAGGAAGCTGGCTGGCCAAATTGGGACTTGTGCAGAGCACTTACATTTTTCTGGGTTGATTTGTGATTTGACTGCTACAAACGCCCGAGGTTTGCGGGTTTGCTTGCAGCCATCGGGAACAGCATGAAGCTCATTTTGGCCTGAGCCCAAAGTCTTCCAGAGATTTCCACACCACAAACATAGACAGGGGCATTAAGAACCAACTTTCTGAGGTACAACGTATGCTCAGGACACAGGCGTGGAGTTTGGGTTGTCCCCGCAAGCTGCAGTGGGTCTTTGAACGGTCTTGAATTATCTTGAATCTTGAAGCAACCTTGATCAGTTCTCATGCATGATCTTAACCTTAAAGCAAGATTCAAACTTGTGTGTGTCTAGACCCGGTCGCCATTTTCCAAGACACGATATGATTAGATTTGCACATTTATACTCGCATTCCACAGTCACAGATTTTTGCAATGTCGACATGTTTGAGACTTTAGATGTTGTCAGCCGCAGATTGCATGAAAACCAAGAAGATGATGAGTGCAAGCTTTGCATTTCGCCTTTGTCCCAGATACTCCCTTAGCTAGGTGTTGGAGCTTATTTGAAACAGGAAGAACCTAAGCAGAGAACGGGGACTACTGTTCCACAGTATCATTCACTCCCTGCCTTGTATTTTTCATGCATTGCAATCTTAAACACTAGATAAATAATACATATTTAGTGCATCGTATGATAGCATTGTAGTTTATTCATTCATGTTTGTTCATTCAATGGTGTTCGTTTTTTTTTAAGCATGCCGTGGTGAGAAGCAGCGATGTCAGCAATGTTGTTGCTGGGCCAAAGTCGACCAGCGGACGGTTGTGAAGTCTCTTGACGTGCAAGATATAAGTGTGTAGTGACATGTAGGGACAACAATCTCAGAACATGTTTTTTTTGCATTTGCCAAGTTCAAGTGAGCATTATCAGACACATAGCTGACTACGTTGCTTGGAAGGATGGAGATTTGCTTCTGAACCTTGTATCTAGATGTAAGCTTGTGATTTTGTTTCATTTCCCATGTTCCAGTGAAATTCTATGATTTGCCATGATGGTTCTATGATTGTTCTTCTAACCCAAGCCTCAAACAGTTGCCTGTCCACATGAGTCAGGTGCTCCATGTCTAGCGCCGGAGCTGGCGAGGATGACTGGAGCCGCATTAGTTTCCAGGTTGAAACAAGGTGGAGGAAGGTCTGTCATGATGGCAATGTTTATGAGTGATCGGTAATGATTATCTATGAATATCTATGACCTGTTTAGCAAGCTTTCTGGCTTTCACTTTGACTCATTGACATCTCATTGGCACTTTTTATTCTGACATTCGCTCACTGTTTATATCTTTTAGTGCTTGTTTCAGTGTTACGCAGATCTTTCCACTTGCTTACAAGGTGTGGCAGTGCGCTGCAGGCCGTGCCTTCGTTGAATTATATAAGTCCTCCTGGATGTAGGATGTGTGGCCGATTGTGGCCTTGGTTGGCATGTACCTTTGCAGTTTTCTTGGTACATCACGTAGATCCCTTTGAAGTGGTTTGAATGTGGTTTGATATAGTCACACGGCACCATCCATTTTAATCCATTTTAGACAGACTGCATACAGATGTTACATAATATCAGGCTTCCCAGGTTGTCCAGAATTGCCAGATCGTCCACCTCACCAACCCCAAATCCAGTGACTTGGCAAGTCACTAAGCCGAGGCTGTCAGCTACGGAAAGGAGCAATGACGTGTTGGATATTTGTAGAGCCAGCGTCTCAGGCACCAAGATGATGACATGATGAGACCCTGCACCTGCCTCCATAGTCCATCCATTTGGATCACCATACGTAAAAATGATTCCAGCCAAGGTCATGGACCAACGTTTGGTCATTTTGTTGGATCCTGGTGCAGTCCCTGAGTGGCACTCCTGGAGCTGTGGGGTGAAATGGTGTGCAGGAAGGCAGGAAGTAGTGACATGATACAAGCTGTTCCTCCATGGAACTTGGCCAATTGTAACAGCTCAGCTTTACGTTTTACTCGTTTTACTATAGGACCATAGCATAGCTCAAGAGAAAATGTTTTGGACACGCTTGGACTTCAATTCTATAGATGGATGCAGATTTTGTAGAGTTTTGGATTTCACAATGCGCAATGCTAGATCGATTGTGCCTCAACAGCTGACGGTGCTTAGAAGGCTTTCTTGAATGAGAATCAACAGAGTGACTGAGGCATCCAATGACTACTTGCGACACGACAAGTCCAAGGACTGATGTTTGGAGTTGAGGAACCGTCCCTCACTTGCGGAACGCATTGCAAAGATCCATTTGCAAATAATAGAATCATAGAAGCTCATAGGAGCTCCAGTTTTGCCCTGGATATGCATAATAATCATAATATTTCATGATTCCCACGCAGGAAAAGCGCTTTGCTTTCGACCAAGCTTTTGATGCAGAGACTGGCAATCAACGGCTTTTTGAAGCAACGACCCAGCCACTGATAGGCAGGGGCCTGCAAACACATACAAAAGTCGATGCCCTTAGCCCCAACAATATGCAGTCATCAACATTCAATTGCAACCTGCTTCTCAGTACTGCTGAATACCCGTTGTTATTGCCGCTATTGAAGCAGGTTTCGCGCGACATACACTGATTAGGACATGTCATCACTTGCCATCTTCCAGTTGCAAAGCCTGCCAGGTAGCATCGTTCAAGGTGCAGTGCTCAGTTGGATCAAGTTATGAGTGAGGTTGTCATCTCACATCAACATGCATGCATTGCTAGATTGTCATTGACTTGCAGTTTTGCTGAGGTTTCAATTGTAGCGTTTTTGCCTATGGCTCCACTGGTGCTGGAAAAACTTTCACCATGATCCTTGCTGGCAAGTTTGGACTCTCTATTGTTCTTTCTCGGTGGCATCCTGGCATCACTGTCCATGAATATTCATGAATGTTCATGTTCTTGGATGTTCCATAGCTTCCTAGATTCCTCATCCAGGTAAGGCTACAGGCGAGGAGCCAATGGTAGAAACAGGCCCATGGACCCCAAATATAAAAGGAAGCTTGAAGTCATGGTAAAACAAGGTAAAGCATGATAATTAAACAATTCCAGAAACCATGTGACACCTTGTTATTTGTGTTTCGAATTGCGACCTCATTGATCCTGCGGTGTTTCCAAGGATCGGTACTGAGCAGGAGCCTGGAGTGATGTCGCGCACCGTTGATAGCTTGTTTGCTGAATTTGCTTCAGATCCATCTGTGTCTGTTGTATGCCACTTGGTTGCTATATTCATGCATTGCTGCATAGTCATTGTTGAGTGCAATGTACAGATGTCCAATTTGGGCAGGTTGGTGCTGGCCAGGCTTCTAAGGTTTGTTTCCTCTAAACCCATCTGGAACTGTTTGATGTTACTTTGTGAACAAACACCACTACGATCCACTACGTGCGTGCTACTAAGTGCAGTGACAACAGGTAGGAATGCGATGAAATACAGTAACTGCGATGACTACAACAACTATATTTGAAAAAACAATTTTAGATGGAGTCTTTGGACTGAATTCTTTGCTGGAATGGTTGGCATGATCGCAGTAACATCTCCAGCACTGTGGCACAAGGTTGTTTTGTTGAAGTCTACAACGAAGTGCTTCGAGATTTGGGCTCCCAAGATGGAAAGGAAGGGATGTTGGACCTCAGAGAAGATCCAGTCACAGGTCGGATGGGGTAGTGGTTCTCAATGGTTCTCATCGCTTGGTCAAAGGTCATTGGCCCTTTCAGAACCCCCATTTTCGTGTGGCCTTCTCAAGGGGGAGCCGGGAGATTCAGAATCCATGTTTAGTCTCTTATTCTTTTCTCTAGCACATGGGTGTGGGCAGGAGTTTGGTTGAAGGGCCATGAACATGTGATTGGCTTAAAGCGATGATGTTCACATACGCTGCTATACTATCATGAGCTGTCATCCACTTCTCTCCCACTTACTGTACATTCATTTTGAATAAATTAGTGACAACTTTCCAGGGGAGGTCCGATAGAAGTATTCCTTCTTCCTAGCCAGGGCCATCTCTGACTGGTGTCACGGAGTTGCAGGCTGGTTTCACACAGTGCTGTAGGTTTCAAACGCCGTGCCCCCCAACTGACAAGAATGCAACTGTCTCTTTCTCGGACGTTTGGCTCCATGAGGAAACTCGTGTAATGTGATAACGTTTTGTAAGTGATCACCAAAATTGACGCGCAAGGACTGCATTCTTTTCGGCTGCTGTTTTACGATGTTTGATGTTCATTCTGTTTGTCCACAGTAGGACGCCTATCAATGTTCAGTTCGATTTACCTTTTTTGTCAGTGGCAGGCTCAGTCTGTGGAGGATGTCATGAAATTGCTGCAAGAGGGCAACCGACGTCGAACCACCGAACCCACAGCTATGAACATCACTTCTTCACGATCCCATGCCGTTTTCCAAGTGCGTGTGGAACGTCGAGAGCGTGAAGCTTCAACCTTGGGAAAGTTGTCCTTAATTGATTTGGCTGGTTCAGAACGGGCATCTCAAACACACAACAGTGGTATGCGACTCTTGGAAGGTGCCAATATTAATCGATCCCTGTTGGCCTTAGGGAATTGTATCAATGCCTTGGCCTCGGGCTCGGCATTTGTGCCCTTCCGGGATTCCAAGTTGACACGATTGCTGAAGGATTCCTTGGGTGGGAACTGCCGGACCGTCACTCGGTGGATGATATCACTGTTGGGATTTGTTTGGTGCTGGTGGTGGGAGACCACTGGACCCGAGGTTTGGAGAGAGATGGGTTTGTTGAATGAGTTTTAGAATGTTCAAGACGAAAAGACATGTTTGAAACCTATTTGGGTGGTTAGAGATTTCTGTATTAGCCTTTGGACACCCAGAACATGCCACAACAACTTGAGTGCCTTTGTGTTCCTGGATCGTTTTGCTGATCTAGTGACCTCAGATAATGTTCTGATATCACCAGCCAGCTACATCGACCAAGGTGATGATTGCCAACATCTCTCCAAGCCACCTGAGTTATGAGGATACCTTGAACACATTAAAGTATGCCAATAGAGCAAAGAATATCAGGGTAAGCGCCTCGCAGCAACTCATCCAGCCAGATGATCATGTCAGAACCTTGGCCACAAAAAACCTAGGCATTGAGGTGAGCAACTTCACCTCTGGGGATGGTTGTCATAGGTTTTTTGGTGACCGTATTTTTTTCTTGATCCAGAGAGGCTGTCACTGTATCTTCTGCTAGTTTTTCTAGTGTCTTCTTTTGCTAAGGACAGTACACGCATGCCATAGCAGACCTTCGTCAAGAGGCCATGGGTCAACACGGGTGGATCAACTTTGTTAGAGGTGTACTACACTTGACTTTTCTTAATGTGATGACATGCGATGCCATCCGCTTACTCAAGTAGTACTGTAGCATGCAGAAGTGAACAAACCTCTGAACCATTCTGAGATTGTGGTAGGGCAATGGGGAATGTGATGGAGGGAAGCGGATCTTGAGAGCTTCTGTCATGCTTTATTTTGAGCTGAGATGAGCTGAGACTCTTTATCATTGTATAATGTGTAGACAAAAGAATGCAACCGAGAATAAGCGCAGGAACACAGGCATATCATGAGGCATCCTAATATGCATTTGCATATATGCGGTCTGCAAAATGATGCAACATGTGTAGGCTGCGCTTCTGAAAGCGAAGCTGGTGAAGCGGTCAGAATCAAAATCGTTGCCTGAGATTGCTGAGATTGAGGTTGCTTCAAGGGAGTCGCAAACAGCGTGGGGGAGGTTCATGTGTCATTCCATGGGCAAAGGTAGAGAATGCATTTGTTCGGAAAGAAAGAAATCAAACAGACTTTGTTTGGAAGAATGGTTGAATTTACACAACATTGTGACAGGAGACTGGGCATTCTGTGAGTCTTCTAGTTGGCATCCAATCCCCAGACATATTGTAGAAAGCCAGGAAGCTGGTGATCAGAATGATCTGAAAGAAGCAAGCGAGAACTGGAAGTTGGAGATCATTAAGAACTTGGCAACTTGGAAATTGAAAACTCGCAAATCCAAAGACAGAGAGACAGAGCCGTTGACTTGTTTCAAAGGATCCCAAATGTTGAAGAACCCTTCCGCTCACATGTTTTCCCTTCGTCTCAATTTTTGTTGTTTTTGAGTTTTTTCTCAACCCGACAACGATGGAAAACCAACCAGGAAGGCCGTGCTTCGCTTCAGCGATCCTTGATGGAGGTGGAAAAGGCCCTTGTGCAATGGAAGGCGGAATTAGTACAAGCCAAAGAGGTAATCGCCTACTGGGAGGAGCCTCAACTGGAACGAGATAATGAACGTTTCATAACACTCATGTTTGTTTGGTCAGCTAAGAAGGCAGAGGGGGATTGGACTGATGTTTTTTGGTCTGTTTATCAGGGCAAATGGTGAAATTGTTCAAGTCTCATACTGTGGCTGTTTCGGATGTGGAACATCCATCTATGTGCCAACATGTTGCTCTCCTTGTTATCACGGCACCCTGCTTGACTTTCTCATGGGACGATTGAAAACAGAATTGTGTGGCAATTCTTGTTGGACAACATACCACGTCTAGAAGACAAATCCCAGTCACACCATCCAAGTTTGACTCTCAGGACAGGGGACCAGTTGCTTGGATTGCAAGTTATCAATTCCGTTATATCCATATCCTAAAAAGATTCTAAAAGATCCTAAAAGTGTGAAAACCCATGGTTGTCAGATATATCGCGACCAAAAAGTAGTTGTCACAACAAAATCCTGATCCAAGGCAACGACTCCAAGCCGTCCTCGACGATCATCAGAGCCCAGGACGCTGGAAGAGTGGAAGGATTTAGTGACATGGCAGAATCTTGAATCAGATCATTGGTTCATATAGGATATTTGAATACATTTGATAGTTGTGTTAATCAGTTACTGTAAGTGAAGTTATATTCATTTAAAGTTAGTTCTGCCCTTGTGTTTGTTACAGGCTTTGGATAATGTAGTGTTTGGTTAAATGGTGTTAAATGTGATGTGTTTTTTCTTGATCTTGTTGAACCTTGATTTTTGCATGTGCAACAGGCACATTTAGGGTTCCAGTTTCAGCAGGTGACACGCTGGGTTAGGGGGGTAGGGAGAAGCATCCTCCTATATAACCTTGAATTGACATATCATTTTGAACATCCTTTACCTACTGAATTACGCTGTTAAACAGATCATATTCAAATTTTGCGCAATTCATTGTGTACTATCTATCATTGTATATCCAACATGCCAAAAAAAAACTGTAATTTAGTATGCGCATGACATAGCCACCACCCCCACTGCTCTTGTTCCAGAACGTTCACTCCCCATTGACCTTCAAAGTTGGCTGCCCAGGTGGCCCAAATCGAAGAGAACATGGCCGAAAATGCAGAGACTCGAAGGTCACTGTCCCGAAGGCTTCAGCAAAACAAGGATGCAGGCAGCCGGCTTTGATCTTGATTGTTGGGACCATGACGTCCATGACGACCATGCAACAGGGTCCGGGTACTGTAGTTTGTGCTGCCATTCTCACAAATATAGATGATGTTCGCTCGTCACACGTTCTTCTTGCTATGAGGATGAGTCAGGATAACGTGTAAAGTGCAAAGTTTAAACAGGGCTTGAGCAGAATTGTCGTATTATGCAGCAGCTGTTTCAGGAATGGTTCAATGCCAGCATAGGGTGAGGAAGTATGGCAGTTCAACCTCAGTTCCAACCAGATTTGTTGACCATGCCAGATGGTCACATGGTTGTTCAAGAGCAGGGCAGCCCGCAACATGTGGCAGCTCCTTTCCGTCAGCCAGTTGCTACGCCAATGAAGGCCCATTTCACCAAAGACAGTTTGCGCATTGACATGGAGATCAAGTTCCCAAAGAAGGACAAGGTGAAGAAGACAAAAACACAGATGAAAATGCTGCGAAATACTGGGTCCATGCTCAGCAACATTTTTGTGGAGCAGAAATACCCAGAACCTATCTACTTCCAAAGCGTTGATTGTGTTGGAATTCCAAACTTCCTCTCAGCTGGGGAATGTCGAAAAATTATTGACTTCGCAGAGGCACAAGGCTTCAGCCTTCAGAACAGACACCGGGTTCTGAATATGATGTGGACAGACCTTGTTGACTCCTTCTTATCCGAAGCTCTTTGGCAGACTTGTGGTCTCGGATGGTTCTTGCGCAACTTGACCATTGATGGCGAGGTGCCTTGTGGTCTCAATGATGTGGTCCGAATCCAGAAATTTGGACCTGGAGGCTTGTTCGGGCGCCACACCGATCAGCCTGTGAGCCGAGCAGATGGAAGGGTTTCCAAATACTCCCTGCGGGTCTTCTTGAATGGAGGTAACAAGGAGTTCGAAGGTGGTTTGAGTGCTTTTCATGTGGCCTTTCGCCCAAAACCGGTGGTCTTCGAGCCAGAGGCTGGACTTGCGCTTCTCTATCCTCAAGGAGAATTTTGCCAAGTCCAAGAAGAAATGGAAGTTCTAGCTGGCAACAAGTATGTCCTGCGTGCGGACATTTTGTTCCACAAACCTGAAGGCTTTGTTTCACCTCACACACCGTTTCACCATCCATCACCCTCCTGCGGGAGCTAATTCAGGTCAAATTGACCTGCTTTTGCCCAAGCTGGGAATCCATTTGGCGATAAGGTGCCGAGTGGTGTAGGTAGAATGCATCCCAAAACGAGCGAACGGCAGAGAGAAGCCGGATCGAAAATGCAAACCAGAGCACAGAGCCAGACAAAGTTGACTGTGACTTTCAAGGTTAATCCATATGTATGCACACGGGTAGGAAGTGTTTATAGACCGTACAATATATAATATATTCATTAACTACACTGGAATGATATCTTGACATTGGGTCCAAATTTAGCATGTTGTATAGATCGACGTACTATGATTTACATCATCTTGTGATTCACCGTTTCAGGAGTTTCTTGACATTAGCCAGCTGTGACACCGCTGACAAGAGAGGCAAAGAGCTCCAAGAACAGCTACCGCGACGAGTGCTTAACGAGGACTGTTGCTGTTGTTTTCATTGGCAGATGCAGATTGCATACCTATTGATACCCTGTCCTCAACAACATATTCAGAACAAGATGCAAGAAACGCGGGGAAAAGCCAAACAAATCAAAAAATATAATGCATGTACCCATATCAACGAACAACAATTACGTGATCTATTCAAACTCAGGAAATCCCAGCAATCAGACAGTTCGAAGCTCGTGTCATGCTTGCAGGACTTGCGGGCATTTCTCGAGCTCATTCAGCGGGTGAAGGCCATTTTGATTGCAATGGCAAGGATTTGGGCAGTGGCAAAGGAAGATCTCTTGGGTGAGAGTTTAAATGATCCGGAGCCAAGTTATTTTATTCCATCCAATACCCTAATGGTGGAGAGAGATTGAGGCTTACAACTGTGTCCTAGGAGTCAGCCAAAGAAGATATGTTTGTAGCAATGCAAGGGCTACTGGTCTCTCTATGCTTGAACCTGAATCCTTTGACACATGTCTATTACTTCTGTAAGGATTGAAACTCCTTTGAGTTGAATTGAAACCGGAGGCATCCAAGGCATTGTCACTGCATCCTGATTTGGTTGATGCAGGTCTTGGAGTTTGAGCGCTTGGAGTTGGAACACTTTTGGGAGATCCATCGACGCCAACTGGTGAACAGCGATGATGAGTAGCCTGCCTCGACACAAATATGGATGAACATGGATCAATGGATGAATGTGTTTGAGTGGATCAGAATGGATGGCAGTACTGCAGGGTATCATAGGTTTCACAAATTTCATGTGTTGAGAGCAGCTTGGCTATGCGCACAAAGTTCCTTCTCCGGGTTGACTGCTGTGATTTTGGCATGTTTGGGCAGGATAGCCATGCTGAGAGAACAGCTGCGCTTGCGCAACGATCATTTGTTGGCCCAGAGAGCTCGCTTGCCGGAGGAACACCAAGAATTGCTACTCTACCTGAGGGATGGACTGAGGATGGTCATGGCTGAGTAGGCTTTAGAAATATCCACTCAAAGATGAATGCCATGGGAGGTCTAAATGTTCAGAATATAGGCGAAACATGATGTAATTCCACTCATATGCAATTACACTACCACATGAAATGCACGACACCTGTCCAGGTTGGATGATCGGGCCTTCCTTTTAGGTGGTACTGCAGAGGTGCCTGTGCAAGAGCACGGGCCCTTGCGTGTCATGCAGGCATGGGCACCTGGCGCTAAGGCGGGAAGTCACGAAGTGAGACGCACGAAAATGCATTTTGGGTGAGTAACGGATAGTAAAGGATAAGAAAGGTGTGATGATGTGTGAATATGTGATCTAGTGGGAGTTGGAGAGAGTACTGCTTTGTACTAGAAGAGGCTGGTATTTAAGCCGTATTTCTTCAATTTTTTTGATTTGTCTTCATTCGGTTCATGTCAGCTTTGCAGGCATACAATTTATGCTTCACCTTTTCTTTGACAGGAACCTGAAGAATTCGAGCGATGGGACACTCGGCCGCTCCGGCAAAGAGAAAGCAGAAAGAACTCGACGGAGGACATTTTTGTGCTGAAATGCTTCTCTTGGGTAGGAGAACTTGCAGATACATGCAAATACGGTAGCAGCGACAAGAAGCGCAGCTCTTCTTGGAATTTGTACTCGTAATATTTGCCGTTGCCTTAACTATGCTTTGGAGCACCTCATTGTTCGTTCACAGGACATGTCGGAAGTGGGAATTGCGATTTCAATGGGCGTTGGGGACTCAGGGACTCAGGGGCTGAGTGCGTATCCTTCTCGATTTTTTTTGTCGGACAAGTATTCACTTGAAATTCCAATTCTTCGTTGCCACATGTCAGATGTACTAAGTACGGCTAAGAATCATGTCATAGCGCTGCTTGAGTGCAGTGTTTAGTATTATGATTTGACACACTTCCCCAGTATTTGTCGCTTGCTGGTGTTCTTGTTATATTGTGCTGCACAGCTGAGGACAAGGCCATCAATTGGAAGGCTTTGGAGCTTCCATTAGCTTCGCAGATCAAGGGCTTGGCAATCCTGCAAGAAGAAGGTGGCGAAGTGTCACGATGCATGGCTGGATTTGCTTTACATGTTTCACAATTTGTATTTAAATTTAAAGTCTTGATTTTACAGTCTGATTGTCTCGAAGATTGTGAGTATTCGGTACAAATTATAAGTACAAACTTGTACAAACTTGTCTATCTTTATTTTTATTTGATCATATGATGATTTGATATGACTTGATGTTTTTTGACTCAAATGATTTTAGATGAGCTAGCATTTGCTACAAGCAATTTTGGACTAAGGACTTCGTGCCCAACCTCAGCCCCCTGCACCACAAGCGGCTATTCCACCACCTGGCCCTCATAAGCCTATGGCCAGACAATTTGCCAGTTTGGCTGCACATGGCGTAGCCCCTGCCCCAGTGCATCGCCCTGCTCCAACTCCACAGCCAGGGCACCGTTCACCACCACCAGGGCCACCAGTCCGTTCCTCGCATATGACCAGTGATGCCTCCCTGCGAACACGACGGACCGAAGCAAGAGAGGCAAGAAGTCCTCCTCCAGGGGTGGCTTCAAGGGGATTGCTTCGTGCCTATGGCGTGCAATCAATTCCGCGGGAGCATCGGGAACAGCGGCAAATGGATCGACCAGTGGCACAATATCGCAAGAGTAGCCCATGGCGTCGTGTAGACCCCATCCGCAAAGCTGGGAAACTGATGGTACAGACACCGGGTCGGTAGGACAATAGTAGGATCATATTGCTTTTGCGAGCGCAGTACGCCTGCTTGTACAACTTGAAGTTTGTGCATATATATGCATATATAGCAATGGCGCATGCCCATTTACAGGTGAATGCAGTAATTACCGGTATCTTCGATGATTAGTCTATCGAATGGTTCAGATGGTCTCAGTATGTTGCACTTGTGACACACACACACACACACACACACACGCGTGTGCATATATGCAAAGAAATGTGTGATTGTCACATCAAGTCACATCAACAACGGATTATGCAGGCTTGCTAGCAGATTTAAGTGGACAGGTGGGATTTCCGACGAAATCCTTGTGTTTGGGCCCTATGAATCTGAGCGATTCGGGCTTCAAAGTTTCACTGGATGCATTCTCTTCAAAGAGACGTGCAACAAAGGTGCTCTTTTCTTGGTGTTGATTGAGGGATGTCGAAGGATGCCGAGGAACGAAAGGAATTGACATAGGGCATCATAAGTTGATAATAGTTGATATACATAGTGAGAGATGTTGAGAGGCTAAGCAGCTTAGCTGTTGGGCTGCAAAGTCTTGGCTGGGAGGGATAACATTGGAGAAGCGCTTTCCAGTCGTCACTTTTTTGGAGTTTTTGCTAAAAACCCTTGACCTGCGAAGCCACGCCTGCAGATTGGAAGCAAGTCTCATGTGGAAATGATGTCAATGTTTGGGGACCCGGAGTGTTGTATGGACAACCTATGATCCACTCATCATCATGATGGATCAGCATTTTCCATGCAGACATGTCCCGGCATGTTTGGCTACGATCAGGTCTGAGCTTCCTTTGTCCCCGAAGGCGCTGTGAGTGGATTGATAGATAAAAAACCATGCAAGAGTGCAAGACAATAGCAGCTTTGGTTGTCAGTGCGGGCACTTTTTATCAGCATGTTTGGACAAAAAGGGGGTCCTGAATCTTGCACAAATATGTTGCCATATTAGCATCATACAGCCACAGCACCCGTGACAATCATGACAATCTCTCATCCCTTCGCTGTCAGGCTGATCCAGCGGAGCTTACGGAATGTTGATCCTGGTGATGAGACCAGCTCCGATTAACTTCAGATTTAGGTTCTGCCAAGCAAGGCTCAAGTCGGAGAGTCAGTAGGTATTGGATGATATTAGTAGAGCCCGCCCATGGTGCGGCATCGAATAACTTTCACCTCGCTAGCAATTCGCCAGCTTCACGACTCCAAAGTATGTTGTGGGGGGGCAGGTATGCCACAAATGTTGCCTGAAAAAGACTGGAAACGACGTTGTGCCAGAGCTTCCTCCAGGTCATGAGGGATGTATGACCATGTATGTTGAAAACGCATGGAAATGATCAGGTTGTTGCGTGCATTCAGGTATCAATAGGGAGAGTTTCTAAAAGGTGAGGATCTCACCTTGCAGGAGTTCATCTCCGCGACATCAATTCCTTCATGTCATTGTTTTGGCTCTGCAAGGGGAAGCCGGAAGGGAAAGGCGCAGACTGTCGAAGCTCTCAGCAGAATTGACCATGGTGGTGAGACGCCAGTGCCGGGCAATGCTGCTGATGGCCATAGCAACTCGTCATGGCCTGCTGCTGTGGCAGGGAGCCAACGTTTTGGAGCCAATGCATTGTTCCGCTGTTGGGGGTTGGATCCTAGGTTGTCCTGGCACTTTATTCCACGACGTCGTTTGCTTGACCCTCAGTCAGTCGCATTTGAGGAAGTGGTAGGACGTTTCACAACAAAATCAGTTGCTAAATGACTTTCATTCATATTGCTTCTCATTGTAGTAGGCTGCGAGTACCTGCCTTTGGTATGGGCTGTGGCAATCTTTGACCATGCCATCGAAATTAAGGTACCTCCCCGCGCTTTGCCGCTAGCGATTGGCATGGGAGAGGCTAGAGGGTTTGGTGTCAGCTGTGGGTTCCTTTATAGTCTGACGAAAGCCATGGGCTGCCATGGGGATGGAGGCAGTATTTGCTGCAGCACCTGCGCACGCAGAAATCAACCAGGAGGTCCTGTATCGATTTGAGTGGTGTTGCGGAGAGTCCTGTAAGATCCGTGTGTGTAATTGCACTATATCTAAATGCACCTGTAGCGTAATCTTGCTTCATGTTTGCTTCGATGAAGCTGGTGGAACTTTGAATAAATTTGGAATGATGAATTTATCACTCACCTAGCAAAGACAGGCCTACTTTGCTGCTGCCGGCATAAACCCCAATGAGCTGCGGGATCAGATGATTGACCAGTTACTTGACTGATGTATTTCTATGGGCAACTTAAGATGTGCATTCCTTAAGAGTAATCCCAAAGACATGACACATTCTGAGGATGGACCCAACAGAGGCAGTTTGAAGCTCAGTGGCGGTTGCTTCAGCAATTCAAGTGACCAGCAAGACGTGCATTCCAAGTGCATTGCAAGCAGTTCCTTATTTCTGTGATCTCTTGATATGATGATTTGAGGCGTTGCTTGGTGCGAGCGACTTTTTTTTTGAGATTGCCGTACCATTCTCTGCAGGATTGGGGCTGGACGCTTGGCTGAGCCCCAATTCTAGCATTGGTGTTTGTCAAACTTCGAATTGCCTACCCTGCAGCATCATGGGAGCATCATTATGCATCATTCAACGTAGGTCTTCAAGCTTCAGCCACCCAACAAATGATATGTCTTCAGCCCACTGCAGATGAGGTATATGGAATTCGTATTTTAACAGGCGATGTCGAAGGGCCATTTCCAAAGAAGGACTCTGTTGCTTTCCTGATTTTTGATTGATTCCTCGGAAAAATGTGTGCCACAAATGGTCCTAGCAATCGGTGACAACACTGCCAGAGGTATTGGGGTTTTTGCATATTCCCAAATTTAGGTTCTTTCTCCTTACACTTGGTCGCAATAGTTTAAGATAGATTTTTCCGGCTGCACACACAAACGGAGCATAACTGCCGCGCAGGAAGATGCTGAAGTCACTTGATAGCACTGGAAATTGACTGAAATGCAAAGAACAGGGGGAAAGGTGCCAAATTATGCAGATAGATCCGATATATGACTTATTGAGAATGGAAATGAATGGAGACAAAATGAGACAAACCAATTATAGCATGACTCTGGGACAACAAGGCTGGAAAAGATTCCAAATAATTGAATATTTAATATAGATTAATAGATCAAATCAAATTCAAAATATAATATGAATACAACATTTAAAATATGATTAAGATAAATATCTATATGTAGTAATCTTATGGCAATCTTTAATTTTTAGAAAATTAAGAATAAAGATAATAAAAGATAAAGATCCAAGATAATAATAAAAAATGATGATGATAATGGATAAAATCTAAAAAGAATAAGGATAATAAATAATTAAAATAATATAAAATAAAAAGAAAAAAATGGAGGAAAATCTTGAAAATAATGGCAATATTAAATAAAAATATATAATATATGAAAAAGAAATTAATATATAATAATAAGTTTAAATTTGAGATGATTAAAAAATTTAAAAATATATATAATTTTAAAAAAAATGAATATATTTAAATAATAATTATATTTTGAAAAAAAAATAAAATAAAATAAATTTAAAAATATATTAATTATATAATGGTTATATATATACATTATTTATATTGTATCTATATGCTTTAAATAATATTATATCTAATTTTTTATATAAAATAATTGATTTATTTTTATATATATAAATAATAATAATTAAGATTTAAAAAATATATATATATTGATTTGAATATATATATATATATTGATTTGAATATATATATATATTGATTTGAATATATATATATATATTTATTTGAATATATATATATATTTTTATTTAAATATATAAATTAAAAAATAAAAATAAATTTAAAAAAAATATATAGTCTTGACCAATTGTAACCAGCACTTATGCAAAACTTAACTGGCTCCCAAGTTTTGGTGCATTCCAATGCGCATGTTTTTCACCCGCCTTCGAAGATTCGCCGCTCCAATGCTGCTTTTTTCTTTTTCCCCATGGCATGTCGATATGTTCACCAACTTTCCTAATAGCATTTGCACAATTTCATGTGCTGCAAAAACTCCATGGCCACACATGTGGTAAAAATGAACTATAGAATAGTTGTGAACCAGGCTACTGTAGTGACCAGCTGTTAGACTTGAAGGTTGGAACCAGTTACTTAGTTACTTAGTTCTATCATCCCTTTTTCGCAGCCATGGAGCAACCCCTAAAATAAAGACCTTATCACATTTCACCTGCAGTCTTCAAGTAGCGCTGCACAAGTGCATGGTCACGTGGCCCCTCCTTCAAGATCCACCTTAGACATTATTACGTTAGCCTTCAAAAACAGATTCCACTGCAAATGATGGCAATCAAATTGACATCGCTTCATGCCGTGACACTCATCGCGAGCGTTTGCAGCAGCTTTCTTTGCCGCTCCTGGTGACAAACCCGCAGCTTTGGCAGCATGATGCGCACCGGAGTAAACCTGAGTTGTTTTGGTCTGGGCCCCCCCCCCAAAAAGGTTCACTGAGCAGCTCCATTCCAAGTTTAAAAACATTGACTAAATCAAGTAAGTGACTGAGTGCAGTTTCTTTTGCACATCATCCTTCCCACTTTTCTTGGGCGTATCCTTCACCTTTTTTGGTGCAGCCTTACGCTTAGGTGAGGCCTTAGTCCTTACTTGCAGCTTTACGCTTAGGTGAGGCCTTAGCTTTACCCTTAGGTGAGGCCTTAGCCCCACCCTTACCTGCAGCTTTACGCTTAGGTGAGGCCTTACCCTTAGCCTTAGGTGCAGCCTTGCGCTTTTTTGGGGGTTCCTCCACAGGCGGTTCAGGTACCTGTTCAGGTTCCTCCACAGGCTGTTCAGGTACCTTTTCAGGTTCAGTTTCAGGCACCTCTTTAGGGCTTTCAACCAAACCAACTTCCTTCAGGGAATTGTGATGGAACTATGAGGGTTGTTGGAGTTAGGTGTAGTGTCATGGTCATTGGATGTTCGTAAAGCAAAAAGGAATGTATATTTGTTGTTCTATGCTTTTATTCATGTAAACATTTATGTAATTATGTACGTATGTACGTATGCATGTATGTTTGTTTGTCTGTTCGGTTGTTTGTTTGTCTGTCTGTAATGTATCTATCTTTCTATCTTTCTATCTATCTATTTATCTATCTATATTTCTTTCTTTCTTTATTTCTTTCTTTCTATCTATCTATCTATCTATCTCTTTATCTCTTTCTCTCTTTCTCTCTTTCTATCTATCTTTCTATCTTTCTATCTAAATCTATCTTTCTCTCTATCTCATCTATCTACTTATCTTTCTATCTACCTATCTATCTACCTATCTATCTGTCTATCTATCT
>DF241783.1:32370-71140 GCA_000507305.1 Breviolum minutum Mf 1.05b.01
GGTACCTGTTCAGGTTCCTCCACAGGCTGTTCAGGTACCTTTTCAGGTTCAGTTTCAGGCACCTCTTTAGGGCTTTCAACCAAACCAACTTCCTTCAGGGAATTGTGATGGAACTATGAGGGTTGTTGGAGTTAGGTGTAGTGTCATGGTCATTGGATGTTCGTAAAGCAAAAAGGAATGTATATTTGTTGTTCTATGCTTTTATTCATGTAAACATTTATGTAATTATGTACGTATGTACGTATGCACGTATGCATGTATGTTTGTTTGTCTGTTCGGTTGTTTGTTTGTCTGTCTGTAATGTATCTATCTTTCTATCTTTCTATCTATCTATTTATCTATCTATATTTCTTTCTTTCTTTATTTCTTTCTTTCTATCTATCTATCTATCTATCTCTTTATCTCTTTCTCTCTTTCTCTCTTTCTATCTATCTTTCTATCTTTCTATCTAAATCTATCTTTCTCTCTATCTCATCTATCTACTTATCTTTCTATCTACCTATCTATCTACCTATCTATCTGTCTATCTATCTATCTATCTATCTAGGTATGTGTGCAAGGTAAGGTATTGCAAGGTAGTGTAATCCAGTGCCAAGTCAATGTATGCAATGTAAAGTAATGAACCAAGATATGGAACTAATGTATATACTGAATGCAATGACTGGTGTGTACTGCACTTCAATATAAAGTAAATGTATGAATGTGTGACTGTTTGACTCAATGTATCTATGTGGGTGTTTGATGATTGATCAGCACATATTTGTTCAGAGGCATGCATACATGTATGCCGGTGGGTATGAATGTTGTAGTGTATGTTTGCATCTAGTGCCATGTGATGAAATGCAATGTGAGGTCATGCAATGTGATGTATTATAGTGTGATGTAATGATGTGATGTAATGCTATGTAAATGTTTGTTTGCTGGTTTGGTTGTTTGTTTGTTTGCTTGCTTGTTTCCTATGTATGAAAGTAACAATGTGAGTATGTATGTATGTATGTATGTATGTATGTATG
Source organism: Breviolum minutum Mf 1.05b.01 (assembly GCA_000507305.1). Classification (NCBI taxonomy): domain Eukaryota; class Dinophyceae; order Suessiales; family Symbiodiniaceae; genus Breviolum; species Breviolum minutum. The sequence continues at coordinate 33,384 of DF241783.1, forward strand.
CATGTATGTATGTATGTATGCATGTATGTATGTATGTATGTATGTATGTATGTATGTGTAAATGTATGTGTATATGTATGTATGTGTGTATGTATGTGTGTATGTATGTGTATGTATGTGTGTGTGTGTGTATGTGTATGTATCTTTGCATGCATGCTTGTACCTTTCTATGTATGTAAAAATGCATGCACTTACATTTAAGTATTTTGGTATGTCGGTGTGTGGGTGTGTATGTGTCTAAGAGTGTTTGTGTATGTTTGTAGTATGTTTTTAAGTGCAAACCGGTTAATTTACTATGAGGAAATAGCGAAGAGATATCATATTGAACATGTACACCCAACAACCCAAGCCATTTTTCCGAGTCCAAAAAATAATGTATACATAAGATGTATTTAGGGAAAACTATGAATAAGAAATACACTGAGTACATTTCATTTTAATATGCAAGATATGTTCATTCATATCTTTTAGCTTTACAATCGTTTTTCACGTCTTGGGGAAATCTTTGGTGTTGTAAGTTCACACATTGATAGCACATTACAACGCTTCTGTGTTTGCAACAAAGGTAAAAAAACATTGTCCTGGACCTCGAGATTCTGTTCGGCGGCGTCGATCTCTTTCTCTATCTGTTCCAGGACCACTTGCATATCTTCATAGGCATTTTGTCTCACCAGCTTTTGTGAGAGATCCTGACCCACTTTAGGGTAAATGGAATGAAAGACTTAGCGGACTTAGCTGTAATATTATTTTGTTGGAAAGGTTTACTGCCTTCCTTCAACACTCTAATTCATACCGCAACATACAAAACCCCAACAACAGTTTCCTCTGGTTCCGAAGAGGGTTCGGAGATGGTAGGTGCCGCCTGACAGGTCTTGTTTCTTGAGGTAGAAGATGTACAAACAATCATATAGCATACTTGAAAAAAAACATAGTTTTGCGATCAAACCGTCAATTTTCTGAGTGAACAATGCATTGAATGTGTTGGGCCATATCAAAGTGAAAAACCAAAATGTTGGAGAGCAAGTAAAGTTTAAAGCTGTTTTTTCTATCCAGATTCATGGGCCTCTTGGTTCTCTAGAAGTCCGAGCTGGTTGTCTGGCTGTTCAAGCAACCCGTTCCTTGACCATTTTTTGTTGGACCATCAACATGTTGGGGGCGCATGTGATTGAAAAATTGGTTGCATAATGAAAATGCTAAGTCACGGCATGAAGGCATTCTTGTCAAAATATTGGTATTCCACCGACCTAGCGATCATCATTTGCAAAACTGTTTACACATTTAGCAAACGATCTACACTGTCAGTGATCTACACTGAGAAAAAAAACCAGGGCAGACCATCACAACATCACCATATCCAAAAGCACCAACCTGTAGTCAGAGTACTCGCCAAAACTACCTTCGACTCCTTCGATCATGTACGCAAAGGGCTTCGCCTTTGGCTGAGGGTCCTGTCAGTGCAGAGTGTCGCCTAAGGATGTAGCCTACTGACGGTTTGGTGGTTATTGAGTATAATGTCAACTAAATTCCTTGAGCTTGGCAAATGGCAAACACCAAGCCTCCAAACTCTCCAAATCATCATCCCTTTTCTTTGAAGGACGCTTCATGGGCTGTGTCTTGCTACTGGAAGCCGGACGTTTTTTTGTATTCTTTGTATCATCTTTCACATCAAGAAGGCCATCAAGCCCCTCTAATTCATCAAACATACCACCATCATCCTCATCGTCATCATTGCCCCCTCCTTCCAAGGGCTCATGGCAGTCATCCGTTCCTTCCTCTTCATCTTCATCAGTTTTTGTTTTCTTTGACTTGGATTTCTTTGGTTTCTTCTCTTTTTTCTCTTTCTTGTCTGATTTCTTTTTGTCATGTTGCTTGGTTGTTTTCTTTTCTTTGGACCCCTTGTCATGCGGCGAGGAGTCACTGGATGAATGAAAACGCTCAGGCATGATGTCGGAGGTGGAACCTGCTGCTGCACCTGAAGGGAGCTGTAGGATTGGTTATGTATATATATATTTATATATGTATGTTATATAATATTTATATATGTATGTTATATAATATTTATATATGTATGTTATATAATATTTATATATGTATGTATATATATATATATATTCATTTATATGTATGTTATATATATATATGTATGTAATATATATATATATATGTAAACACACATTTCCAGTTGGCCAATCTGGCTCCAACACCACCCAAAAAATGAAACTTATTTCTGGTACTGTTTGAGATTAGATGCTAGAGCTTGCAGGAGGGCTGGTTGTTGTGACCGTGCGGGTAGCTCCGGATGAAGTTCCCCCACCAGTCTGGGCCATCATCTTGTCCAAGTTGAAAGCCTAAATCATCAAACATTTTCTGGGGAATGATGGTTGACGAAATGAGGGGTATCTCTTAATCTTACCAAGTCTTCAGACATATTCAATGCTACTGAGGGGCAGGTGGGCGGAAGCTGCTGGTCGGTGGGACATAGACGACATCCGAGTCATCACTAGTAGCACGTTTTAACTCTGCCCTCTTTCCCATGGCTCGCGATTCAAGGATTTACCGGCCTAGAACCCCCCAAAAGTTTCCTCATCAAAGCCAACAGAACAGGATATGAAATCTTCAAGTTATTCAAATTCATCCCGCAAACACAGTGAAATGCTACAGGTGGCAATGCAACATGCGTTGACACCAAGATTGAGGATGAGGACAGGTCTTTTGCTGGGTGTCTTCGCATCGTGTCAGGGATTTCTTTGGATCAAAAGCTGCACTCGCGATCATTTTCTACATAGACGTCTAAATACTTTCCATACAAGTTCGTTTATATCATATAAAAGGAAATCACAATATCCATAATATGATGTAAGCATGTATTCAAAAGTATGCCGGAACTCTACCTACATTCAACTTCTATCTCGTCTTTTTAAATGATCAATAGACAGAGTGCAAAGGGCCGTCTAAAAACCAGGACTAGCTCAATAGACAGGCGTTGTCTCACGAACAGTCTCTGTAGTTGCAGCAGGGCGCACATTGGGAAAACACAAAATCGCCAAGTTTTCCAGTAAATGGGGAGAAGCAACAACAAGTCTTGAGATGAACTAGATTTGGGGGTGAGTGCTTTTTATTCTGCTTGCTTGTTTTCTTGTTTATGAAGATGAGATAAGGATTCCCAAGCAAAGTTCCCCAAACAAATCTGGAATTATGGCATCGCTTTTTGGAAAGTGTTGGATAGTGCACCTGTTGCTTCCCACGGCGACGGCCACCTAAAGCAGCTTGATTACTGTTTCACCTAAATCCAAGACCCCGCTCAGGCACGCAATAGGCCTGATAGGCACCAGAGTCTTCACTCCAGAAGAACTTCCAGAGTCCAACCTACCCAGGAAAGATGGATTATCAGAAATTGGTTAGGCAAGATGGATATCTACAAATTGGTTTTGAGTGCTGGGATAAACAATTGACCGATTGGAATCAAAACAAACATATTAACAATTTCAAACTCCCCATGATTTCCCTAAAGAAATTGCATGAAATTTTGATCTTAAGTGCCTCATACGCCATCCAACAAGAAGACGCTTGGCACTTTTCACCTTCCCGATATCTAGGACAGAGCCGAAGTTCTTTTCAGTCATCGCCCCTGCTTCCTTCTTCTTTTGTTTTTTCTTGGCCGGTTTCCCTGAATCCTCACGCTCATGCTTCGGAGGCTCCATTTGAAAAACCAAAGGCTTCTGGCATTCCACTTGCTCCGAGGAGAGGATGTGGTGTGTCATAGCCAGCTTCACCTGGAAAAGGGGTTGACACTTTCTTGGATGATCAGTTGGACTTTGGTTTTTTGATTATTATTACGGTGAGCAATAATAAATTATTCAGTCTGATTATTAAGAAAAATGATTCTGATGTAAATGTGTATTCTGGTAACCTCCCATGACTCTTACAGGTTTAAATCTTTACCAGGCATTCACTTTATATAAGTTGGGACCACGGCCATCTTTACAACATGGTGGATGGGCCATGTGTTGCATGATACTTCCTTTGAGATACTGCAATCATTCTACACATCAACCAGCTTTAAAGCGAACCCAACCTCCCCAGCATCTTCTAGTTCTCGAACGATCGTTTTCAGGTAGGTTGGTGCATCAACACAGGGGAGACCTTGCAAATGGTCCGGTAAAGATTTTTTTTCCAGCACCATGACCGTTTCTGGGCACGCACTGAAGGAAAACCAACGACCATTTGCGTCCTCCATCACATCAGCTGCATCCTGAGGACACAATTGATATACAGACTCTAAATACCTTTAGTTCCAAGCGTGCAATGGTTTGGGGAAATTTTCTGTGATTGAGGCAGTGGCTATAATATATAAACCATCCCTTGGTGGATCACAAACAAAACCACACGCAGATGAGATCGGTTTTTACATGCCAAGGGTCTTGAGCTTTGCGCCAGTCCCCGCTGCCAAAGCTAAACCTGAGAGAGACAATGAGAGAGAGAGAACGTGAGAAGAGTAGGGCATGGGTGTATGGGGGTGGCATGGAAAGTTTCATTGTGGTCCTGAAAAAACATCCAAGAATACCAGTCTTTATGAATACGAAAATATCAAAACAAGATATCCATGAGAGTTGTCTAAGCCTGCTAAGTCACATTTTCTAAGCGCTAGCAAGAAGCAATTCGCGGTGCTGGAGAAATTGATTCTTTCCCCGGGATACCAAGTAGGCAGGACATCCATCTTGAGCACAGACAAGTTCAGCACAATTGTTGATCTGAAAGGTGTACCTGAGAAAGGTATGTTTTCAAAAACAGAATGCGTACATGGAGAAGTACTAAAGTTGTTAGGGCTTTCCATTCAGACAATGGCTGGTTAAAGTTGACTTGATACCAATGGGGTGAAAGCAGTAAGAGCCTCAGAGCAAAGAGGTAAAAACATCATAAGGGGCAAAGTTTCCAAATTCTAATCCACCCCCATTGCCCTTTCACATTCAAGTTGCGGCTTCGTCAAATTGACTGCATCCGCCTCTGTTGCAAGCTCGGATTGATCCAGCTTGATTCGCTTGTGAGGACGTCCAGTTACATCATCATTTGTCCTGATGCAGGTGCCGGAGAAAACATTCAAAGGGAAGCGAGTGGCGGGTGATCATAGTTCCACTGAAGTTGTTAATGTGAGAAGAGGTGAGAAGATCAAAATTGATTGACTGGGTTCTGAAGGTTTTCCTTTCGATGTGCGGGTATAATCAACTTGATGTGTTTCTACTTTCTCAACCACCTGCCCTGCTTGTTTGTTCATCTATCTACAGAATTATGAATAAAACCAAAACATGAAAGAATATCCCAAAACAATATGACGACAAAGGGGGCCTTTCTTCTTCAGCATGCCAATAGTCACCACCACTGTTGAAGCATTCATTGTGGGATTCAATTTCTTGAATAGTTTGATCCTTGAACTCGGTATCCAACCATTTGGATGCCAATGCCTGGAGCACTACCAATCTGTCATGTTTCCTGACAGTGACCTGGTATTGTTTTGCATCACTTTCTGGGGCAACGTTCTGGATGGCCGTGATAACAGTCTGGAACTGGGGGAATCCAACAATCTTGAGTGTGTTTGCCCTGCAAGCATCATAAACCCGATTGGCCACCCTTTGAACCAACTGATCACTCGGCTTGTCCAAGACAACGTTTCCGCACAGGACCCGACGACCTTCAGCACATTCCTGGAAATTGGAAGGACCGTGGGCCGGAAGAAGGAGCAACCAGTAAGTGAAAGACACTTTGTTTTTGGATGTTTTTGGTTTCCACAACTGTCCCCACTCATAAAGGGCCTCAAGCGCTGCAAGTGCTGGCCAACAGTCGTAGCAGTGAAGATCAATCATCAATGTGGTACACACACTCTGGGGGATAAATGCCGACATTGACTTCTTCACAATGTCCGTCCCTCCAGCCACCTCCAGAAGTTTTTTTGGTTAAGCAGGGTCATATGTTGGAATAATGACCTCACATACTTGTAAATTCCCATTTGAATCCAAACTTCTCAGGGTAAAATAGATGATGAAACATGTAGGATATCAAAAAAAGTCATGATAAATAAAATTACTTGAAGGAAATCAAGATTTGAACTATTGAATCAAATTTTGACTCTATCACTAATCAATTTGTAGCATCCCCTTGTTCATCTTGATCAGAGGTCGTTAAATTGGGGGAACGACAGCACACTTTCAGCAAAGACACCTGGCGTAGCTCCTGAGCATCTGTAAAGGCCCTACCAAGGTGTGGTAGCCGCTGACCCCTAGGTTCCAGAGATCTGTTGGAGTTCTATTTGTTTGATGACCGGTTGGGTCTTTTAGGGATTGGAATCAAACATGTTATCCTTCTAAGTGTGGTTGGCTATTTTGGAATTGGGGTTTGATCATTCTCAGTAAAAAGGTCTTTTTAGGGCCTTTCCCCAAAAGGAAGATCGACAATGATTAAGCCCAAGGTCCAAAAGCCAACCCCACTTAGCAGGAAAAGATCTTATCGCTAAAAAAAATCTGGGTCAGCTCTAAACGTCAGAAATCATTTAGATTGGTTTGGGGATTGTAAAATTAAATGTTGCGAGTCAAAGCCACTGAATTATCAGGCTTGAACATCATAGATCGAGGAAGCATTGAGCAGTCCCGGATCAACCCATGTTTCCACCCATTGCTTCCCTTGAAGATGTTGAGCTTGTCACGATGTATGCAAGCCAAGCCCTGAATGCAAGCCTCGCGTTTTCCGTACACTGTGGCCTTAATCGGGAGTTGAAGGGGGGTTCCCATCACCATTGTTGGTTGTTGGTTTTTGAGCTTAAGTCATGGTGAAGCGGTAAGAAAAAACATCTCGACCCAGTTAGATGGAAAATGTCCAAAAACCAAAAAACAGTGACTACAACCATTTGGACGCCATGTCTTTTTCACAGGGACTGCTCAGGGGTTAATATTATAAGTCGTAAACGTCATGTTCCAAATTGTGGGACAAGCAACTTTGTCAAACACCCATGTGACAGTCTTGACACAAAGGTTGCGAGATTTCGCTGCCAGCGCTTGCCTTAATAGGCAACGTGCAAAATATTAGGTCAATCAAGATCGTGAACCAGTATTATATTAACATCCAATAGACACAACAAATTCTTGGGGCATAATCAACTCAAAAAAAGTGTTCATGGAACATCAAGTAAGAGTCTCAAGTTTGTGACGCATTTCGCGAATGTCCATTTCTTCCGGGTTTTCCTTGTCATCATCGTCATCATCCTCATTTTGGTCAATCTCCTGGTCATCGTCATCAGCCTCCTCCTTGGTGTGTTTCTCGTCCTCTTCCTTTTCAACTTTCTCCTTTTTCATGGATTTCCTCCACGGGTTTCTTCAAGTATATAGGGCATATAGGCTTAGCGGTTGAACCAAACACTTTTGGCATTCATCATGTAGACAAATTAGGCCCTGCGTTCTTAGGGCTTCTTGTTGGGAAATGGTTACTGCCCAAACTTCTAATGTCTCAGTCAGAAGGAAGATGGTTTTAGAAAGCTAAGAAGTTTGCAACATGCCCCAGCAAACAAAATAACTTTTCTTGGAGGAAAAGCTTATGATGGCTATGTGTGATTTCTAGACCATGGTCCTTCCCGTGTCTGATGCACGGTTCCCATGAATAAACAAGGCCAGCGAATTGCGTTTATAGCCAGCTAAGAGGTTGGACACGGCAGTGAGGAAGAATTCCCGCTTGGCAGCCGGCATGACGCCGACCGTTGTCAGGTTTGCCCATATGAGCAAAACGTGATCGTCCGTGGCACGGACTTCCTTTTGTGTGTGTGTGTGGATCAGACAGGTTGTAAACAATCTGACAAAACTGTGTGTTCATTTCTACAACCTTGATTTGGGGTTTAAAGAAAAAGGAATTCACCAAACAACCTTAATATGATTCACAAGCAAGCATCGGGGATTTCACTTAGTGTGTCCTGGGCCCAGCTTGCAATCGCTGGCAAGACTGTCGACTCAGCGTCGATTGACTTCCCCTGGAAAGTTTGGAGGTTAGTTGCGAGGTATGAGCTCACAAGCTCCCAAGCCTTTGTATGCATGTCCTGCGTTGGTGTTCACCCCAAGAAAGATTTTGATACCCCTTTTTGCGCAATGAAACTAACATAACTAACAGTTTAAAGTCTTATTGTCATAAGCCAACTTCCCATACCCAAGACCCACAGTAAAACGTCCTCCAACTGGGCAACAAGCTTCGATCGTCGCTTTGCTGTCTCTTTCTCGCTCCTTCGGTGGGCAGGAGCCAAACAAGCAGTGGAGTGATTACAGGCCAGTGGTGTGGTTACATCAACTGAGGGAACATGCATTCAACCGTGGGTGGATGAAAAAGATCTTCCACAGATTGGCTTGTTTTCTATTCTATACATGTGTATATTGTATATACATTTAGAAGTTTGACGTTTGACTTAAAATCAGTTGTTCCGTTACAAAAACTCTTCAATCCCTTACGGACTGAACATGTTCGAAAAACTACTATGTGACATCATGCATGGGTACATACATTTTTTCCGATATGAAATCTATTCCGGAGAACATGGAGAACACTTGTCCCATTGTATGATGTTGATCTTCTCTGACTGCATGGCCAATGAGAGGTCTGCGTGAAATTAACACACTACAAACAGTTTCTTCAATAAATCACTATGTTGAACCAGTCTCATGACTGTTACTAACTAGCAATGGCGTCCGACTTCTTGCCAACAAGACTCGAGATGCGTTCACTTTCAAACATGACCTGGTCCGATTGGAGCATTTCCTTCCAAACATGCCAGGCCGCGGCAACGCTCTTGCTGTGTGCGTTCCGTGTGCGGTCTTGGGCTTGGCAAATGAAATCATCCACAGATTCACCACGAATCTGCAGGGCTGGGCGCTGGAATGCAACATGTGGGGACTACTTGTCCAAACACATTCTATATTGGGATGCAGTAATTCATCATTCTGCTAGATAAGATATTTCGCGAAACTTGTCATTGTGATGACCCAATTCGACCCAATTGATCAGTTGTGACATTAATGTTCTGAAAGTGGTTTGTTCACAGAAGAACTGCAAGTTACCCAATTGACCTTTCAAAAAAATTGGATACAATCCACATGTTGCAAACAATGATCCCGCCTCCAACACAAACGGAATCCTTTCCCATTCAAATGGTTGGGCTGCCTTCATGACAGCACTGAGATCAGTGTCCAACGCCCTTAGCCAATTTTCCCAGAAAGTGTCAGAAAACACATCAAACTCAAGGGGCTGTCGGTCTTCCCTGGGAAATGACGGGATTTTAGAAATTCCCTTGAGGATATCCCCGTTTTCTGGGTTGGGAATCAAACTCATTTTTTTGGGGGGGAGGTTTTAAGAATGATTTGAAACCACACCCCATCAAAATTTATGACGGGATTTCCCAGGATCCAGTCACAATTCAGGTCAATAGATTTGGGTTTGAATGTGATTGATTTTTTGAAATATTTTTTAAGTATTTTTCCCACTGGTGGTTGGCCACAGCCAACTCCATGAGTCAAGATGTGACGGGATTCTGTGAAATCCAGTCACAATTATGGGATTGAAGTTGGCGCCAGCCAAGTGCGAATCTGGGATTGTGACGCCCAGCTCAAATCCAACCAAAATCAAATCAGAATTATTACGTTTTCGATCAAATGCTATTTGGCCGAGAGTCCCTCGCATGAACAACAAATCATGTTTGTCAACCACCGCACCGGGAAAAGCCTCCACCAGTTTTGGGCGAAGCCAGGTCCAAAGGCAGCACACATCGTGCAACAAGAGCATCTGCTCATCATCCAGCTGTGCATTTTTCTGAGGCAGGGCTTGGGCTTGGGAGAGTGGACAGGTTTGGGCGTTAAGTCAAGTTGAGAACAAATCATTTTGAAAATGAACCTACTACGGCAATACATCTACCATCATCTACCATTTCCAAACCAGAGCTGATGAATGTCCTTGGCTTTTGTGGAATCGCTTGGACTCACCCGCCGTTTGAAATCCTGCACTCAGAGCAGGAGAGCGTTAATAACTAGGGTATGATGGATAAGTGCCATTAAAGAATTAAACACTAATCAATACATCATTTTGAGACATCAGTCCTCTGTGGCACGTAACATCCATATCAGACATGTGCCCATATTCACCTGCAATATTTCCTTGAACAACGCTTTGGCAGCATACTTCTGACTCTCGCTTCTCGCCAAGCTGCCAGGGACCCACCAGTCTTGCTGAAGCACTTCAACCGGCAGAGCTGCCAAGGATGGAAGGGCAGTGAGAGTTTGGAAAGTCTGATTACTTCATTCATGGCAATGGCGCTATCAAGACTAAGAATCAATACATTTGATGGAAAAAATCCTGCACAACTCAGGGTGTACGAAAAGATGTTTTTATTTGATAAAGTAATGTTTTGGTACACCCACTCAGTGTGCAGGATTGTTCCATCAACCGTATGGAAACCCTAACTGGCCTGACTGCGAGTGGGGGTACCAGTCATAATGCTTGTGGATCAGGTTCTGTATCGCATCATCAGTTCTCAACCTAAAATGAGTGTCACAACGTGGCCATTTTAAGAACAAAAATCACAGGACTCAACAAATCGCAACAAGTTTCTATCCCCACATTCTTTGAAGCTTGGGGGCAAGTTCATGACCATGTTCTTGATCTCAGTGGTAATCCGGTGGGCTTTCTTTGTGACCATCTTGTTGTAGTCCCCAACACAACGGGCCAAAACATCGCGAAGGGCTTTGGACGTACCCCCTGTGGCTACACGTTTCTCGATGCTTACCGCCTCCTTCATAGCACCCAAGAAGTCAATTGCAGATGGTGCTTGCTTCTGCGCTGTGACGTACTGAATACCTTGGTTTGGTGATATAGTATTGGTTGCGCATTTATCTATCAAGGGATGAGGTGGAATGAAAGTTAAAGGAATCCCTCACATGTTTATATTCCCAATCCTTTGGACTCCCCATTGAAAGGTTCAATTGATCGATAGGCAAGGGTCGAAGGGCGTCAAGATAATGATGAGCTGGATTCGGCCGATGTGTGTACCCACATCGGACCAATCTAAAGCTACAAAGGATCTTTTGGATAGCTGGCAGACGAAGCTGTTCCTCAGTGAAATCCTCAGATATGATTGTCCCGTCCCATCAGTACCAATCCCCTGTGATGATAAGGAATGAAAAGAATTCTGGTGTAAACATTCAAACACATTGTGACCCCTAAAATGCAACTATGGGTCCAGATGATCGATGATCAACACTATGCCAGTCATGATGAGCACTTTGCAGAACCCATCGCATATCCCGACACTCCCCTGTAATATCTTGCGAGAACCGTCACCAACTGGGAACTTGCAGATAACTGCTTCAGCACTTTGACGATATCCATCTTTCAGAAACTCCCGAAAGTGTGCTGCCAGCTGTGTGTTCTGTGGGAAATCTGTCAGGGAAACAACGAGTTGATGGGGAGACACATTAAGTTAAAACGTCCAAGTCTTGAAAATCGATAATCTGAATTATGATTCTTTTTTTCAACCACCACTCCCAGATTTTTTGAAATCCCCACATCCAGATTTTGAGTTTGCACTCACATCGAAATCGCGCAACCAAAGCCACATCTCATTCATGGTGGACGTGGGGATGAGGGAAAGAACTGGCCGATGATCCGCAGGATCGTGCCCCACAAGCCTATTCAACACCTGTTCGACAAGGATGCAGGCACAGCTTTAAAGGGGGTGTGTGGAGTTAACAATTGATTCCATCAGTGGCCTTGTCCAAATCAGATCGTGGAGTTTGGTTGATGAATTCCCCAAAATTCTGCTTCTGGATGACCTGGGTTTTCACATGGTTCCCAAAAGTTTGCTAGTTGACTTGGAAAGCTGTTTGACTGGTCTGTAATTTACTAGTCTTTCACATAGGGAAAATTCAGTCCCAGACATTGTCGAAAAAGAGAGCAATCTTTTGGAGAGCAAGTTCGCTGCCCTCATCTTCAGCAAACTCCCCCATGGCTAAGTAGAACTGCGATGGTGCCTTTACACACCTAGCTTGGAGCCTAACATTTGCACATTGAATCAAATGACATTTCTATGGCAACAGTTTATCAACTAAAAATAATTTCATGATATGCATCCTTGCACTAAAAAGCAAAGCAGAGCATTTTTAACAGTTGCGGTTTAGCAACATTGCGTCCCCCCAGACTAAGAAACCCCAAATCCAAGATGTCTAAATCATCTATGATGAAAGACAACCTGAAGTTTGTGTGGCTTGGGTGGCAGTCGCCGGGGTCCCAGCTGCATATCACCCAAGCCAAGAGCAGATGGACCTGCTTCAATAAATTTCAATGCAGGGCTTTGTTGCCTGCATTGGTCCTGCCCTGCAAGTGACCTCAAGTAGGCCACCCCTCGCCCCATGTGGGGATAGTCCTTCTCAATGTTGTCAGCAAGATTGATCAACTCTGCACGCCGCTCATCATCTAGAGAGGGGGTCAAATGCATATCAGTAGTGTTGATCCGGTTGAAGAAGGATTCAGTTGCGGGCAAAAAACTGTGAGGATATACCAAAATGGGTGGTTGTACCAATCGATCATCTGACATTGTACCCTTGACCATGCAAAAGATGTCTTTGGATTTTCCATCACAACGCAATCTTCGTGGAACACGTTCATCTAGATCAAGACCATGACCACCCCCTGGCATGCCTTCAGGGAGCCCGATTCACAGATTTGACATAACCTTCTTACTACAATTTCAAAAAATACCTAATTTGTCAAGGTATTATGATGTATTATTATGTCAAGGTTGGATTTGAGATATTGCACAACTGATTCAGCTTCAGTTTTAAAAACAATACCTGGATCATAATGAAGTGGAACAGCTTGCCTTCCCTGGCCATGAACGTGAAGCTTTGTGGTACAGCAAAATGCTCATCTCCTTCTTTGTCATCTTTACGTGATTTGTAGCAGTTCTTCAAAGTTGCACCCGCCGGCATCAATCGGCACCAATCACGGATCTTAGAAACATGTCAGTTTTTCCAAGCATTATCACTAACACAATTCAAAATAATATAAGATTATGTTTGCATAAGACAGGGCAACCCCCCAACTCATGGCCAAGATTCTGAATCAACAATCTCACAGCTGAAGGCCATCCCGGACTTCTGGAACAAGGGCTCCATTCGATTGACCAAGGTCCTTCCAGAGGCTGGAGTCAAGACGGCAGGCTATAAGAATGAAATAGGGGAATCAACGGGGCATTTTCCAAAACCCAAGAAGAGAATCATACCACACCTCTGAACATCCCTTGGAGTTAGCAGATTGGGTTCGCTGTTCAGAGCTGAAGTGCAAATGCTGAAAATACCATCTCAGGGTTTTCCAAATGCCAGAGTCACGATGCATAATATGTTTTTTTTGTTGGATAGGGAAAAACGACGTTGAAACATCGCATCATCAAACAAAATTTTATAGGAATCAGAATGTTTCATCCCCCCACCTATGTCTTCGTGAGTGTGTCCCACCATCAAATGATGGTGGGACACACTCTTGAACCAGCCTCCTTGGCTCATGAGTGATGCCCATCTCCCAGTGTAGGAGTTTCGCACCTCTTTACAAGCGTTGTCACCCTGGAGCCAGCACCTAATCAACAAATCTGTAGGGCCCGTCGATCAACATATTGGTTCAAAGCCATTTTATATTGTAATTAAAATAGTATATATATTATATATATATACATTTTATACTGTTTTCCCCACCATGTGTTTGGCAACATGCTTCAAACTGACTGGTATTCCCCACCACCTGTTGTGACAAGTAACTCTGCTGGGAATGTGCGATTATTGGCTCGGGCAATCGTGAAGGCCTTGTCGATGGACCGCATCGCCTTGGATGTTTTGGACATTCAGGTGCTTTGGGGCCAGGTTTTTTTTTAATTGAGATACCACCTTCAATTTAACCTTCAATTGAGATACAACCTCAATGGTCCAGCTAGCCCCTGTAGGCATCCCTTCATCCACCAAGTAAAGGAAAATACCGTAGCCGTGAACGATACATCCAGTCAACACCATCGAAGTACCTGAGGTCATGGCTAGGATGACTTTTTGGGATCAAGTTCAGACCCTTAAGTAAGAACAAAGAATCAAAGATGGGCATGTCAAAATTATTATAAATAAATACTCTTGCAACCGATGTTCGCCGGACACTTTCATACAATGCTTTCTTCGGTGTTCGCCCAAATGGCCACCGTGGCAGGGTCACCTTCGCCTTGTCATAGCTGTCTATGCAAAGTGTCAACAGATCGCCACATGTTTTTGCACGCTCCCTTGCGATCCAGTACGTTTCCCGATCCCGAAACGTTTGAGCGTAGTGAGAAAGCAGTTCATCACTGTACCGGCAATGTTCTCTCGCATCCTTACTTCAAGAAGTTATGAGGTATGAGGGTTATGGTTGAAACTTGAAACAGTAGAAATTTTGTTCCGTTCCATACCCACTTTCCCATTCCAAAAAAAATAAACTCAATTTTGAAGAGTATCGGTGGCGTTTCTGAGGAGCATCTTTAGCCGACTACAAGTGGAACATACTGCATGTTGTGATCGTTTATGGAAACGAAGGCAGGACCTCCACTGCTGCGATACATTGAAGAATGTTGTTTTTGAAGCAACAGGTTGGTTCTGGGCTCGGCAATGTGCTTGGTATAAAAGATATACATTGCTCCAGCACCCATGTGGTAATTCTCTTAAAGCCAGGCGCTTGGGGTCTTGGTTGAATGCAATCTGAGAGACAGGACCTGCTAACTGACAATCAATGAGTCGCTGTAGTAATTCTTCCCGTAGAACTTCATCATCTTTGTTGATATTATCCTTTGATAGGATCCTTAGGTGAAACACAGTGGGACTTATGCCTTCATAGTGGAATTTCTATGGGGAAAGTGTGAAGGACCTTTTATTAGATCTTCCATGGAAAATGAATACTCTGACTTGGGTGGTTAATGTTTTCAATGGTGTAGCTTGAGGAACCCAGTCGACATTGGTTCCGCTGCAGACCAGTACAAATGTATGAGGAAATTCATGACACTTGCCGAACGCTCTGCAGGTGGAGCCGCTGGTCCTAAGTGGGACTGTGAGTGACGTTGACAGATATGGATGACAAAAACATGAAAGCTGCTATTAGCAGCCTGCATGTTTCTGTCATCCATGTTTGGCACCCATGCTAGCAGCATGTCGCAGTAAAATGATTACTGTAGAATTTTGTTTTTGCTAGTTCTTAGGAAAGATTCTTCCACGACCAAGGATAGACCTTCCATCTCTCCCTTGAAAGCAGTGCCGGGTTCGTCCAATCCGATGTTTTCCAACACCCATGCAATGCACCCAAGCGTCACGACACATGGGATATCCTGCGCCAATGAGATGGTCATAGATTGGAGACTAATCAAATTTAATTAAATAAACATCGTACTTTGAATTTGGTTCTGGGATATGGAAAACTTTTCATTTATTCTTTCAATTTGTTTTGAAGGGAAGAGCTGTCCTCCAAGATACCAACGCTTTCTCTTCTGTTTTCCAGACTCATGTTGAATCCCCCACAACAGGCTGTCTTGCGTTGATTTTGATAGGGTCCAAAATGCAACACAAAGATGGTAGAGGATTTTGATCGGCATGTTGCACATACACCGGCACTGGGGGTGAAGCACTGCAGATTTGATACGGGATGCCGAGATACCTCTTTTTGCATACTCTGTCAAATCCTTTCTACGAACTGTCCCATTCGCATGTAATGACTGAAGCCTTTCACAGGTCAAGTCAATGATAGGATCAGCAGAGCACCCATCATTATCACTGTCAGTCTCTGACTCTGACATGCTGGTAGTAGCACCAGAGGAACTCCTAGGGTTCAAATGGGGGTGGCTATTTACCAATCCATGATCTAAAAGGATTTTTTTGTTTTGTTTGGAATGTTTGCTACCCCCATGGCCCATGTCCCGTGCAGCCAGGGCACATAGTTGTGTCACTGTTGGAATCCAAGCTCTCCGATGAGCTGGCAGCGAATCTTGCCAACTGATCATCACAAGACTCCGAAGAATCCCACCGCTGCAAAGACATCACGAATATGCTGATATTTGCACTGTATGTGATATATTATATATTCGTTCAGACCCACAAATTGTTTGTATATAATCTTAAATACTCTTTGAACGTACGAAGACTTGAACGCCTTTTCTTTTCAAGCCCTATAGCTCCTTGAGAATTCTGAGTGTTGAAGGTGAAGCCACTAAGTGAATCTGAAAGTACAGTTTATTGTATTGATCAACCTTGCACTAAGTTGCACCAAGAACCACCTTTCAGCGGGACAGAAACACAAAATCAAACAACATCAAGTAAAACAATTCGGACCAATTCGGAAGCTTGTTTCACTGTTGACCCTGGGGCTGACTTTTTGGGTGCAGTCCATATTGAACCCTACAAGTCTTACTATTTAGTTGCTGTATGTTTTCCAAATACTTGAGAACAAAAAGATGTAAAAATACTAAATTGCATCAGAGATAGATATGTATTTACCAGGAGTGAAAGCACACATACAAACATCACAATAACATCATTCAACATAAAGACCAAATGCATTTTTTCCATTTGGAACCCAGTGCATTTGCTCAAATTTGCTTAATGTACGCAACCGCACATTCTGTGAAAACACTATTGCCGGGGCCACTTCGTAGCTAACTTTTGAGGGTCGCAGGCGGATACGGCCGCACATATGCAAGGCAAAATAGCTCGTAAAGCGATTGAATTACCACCGAGGCTGTGCATCACCTAGGGGAAATCCAACTTCTTTAGGAACAAGGAACACCGACAGGCAAAACAGTCAAAAACAGTCTAACCTAGATGTCAAAAATTTACATTCAGAACAAGACTATTTTTAAATTAGACTCTAGACATTTCCCGGAGCCAAGAGACTGACTCGCTGCAAGACGTGAGCTTGAGCTTGTGCACTGGCATCCCCTGCAACAACATTATCTCCCTTCCTAGGAGATACCTCCCTTTGCTCATGCAAAGGTACTTCCCTGCCGGCCTCAGTAGTTTGGGAAACAGAGAGGCAAAACACACAAACATACGAAAAAAACAACCAACCTTTAAAGTGGAAGATGTTTCCAATCAGTGTTTTCCCTGCTAACTAACAGTCATTCATTTTTCGATTAACTCAAGGTCCCTGGTGTGTTGAACCATAAGGGCAACCAACTAACTAACTAAACAAACAAACAAACAAACAAACAAACAAACAAACAAACAAACAGTTTAAGAACCAACTCACAAAAATGTTTGAACGGATCAACCAACCAACCAATTAAGCAGCTAACCAATCGACCAACAAATCATCCAACAAACCAACCAAACAAGCAAGCAAACTAACAAACAACCAGATAGCCAAACAACCAACCAAACAAACAAACAAGCCAACCATATAGTAAAGACAAGAAGATAAAAACAATCCAAACAGTCCAAAGTCCCCTTTAGCACCATTCCGTGAAAACACACCACACATGTCCAAGTATGTCCCAGTTGCGTTAAACACATGAGATCCTGGTCGTCTTTCTCAAGGACCGGGATTTGGCCCAGTGATTGACTCGTGTTGACCACGCTGAGGGTCTTGTGATGACCAGCTAGAAGGTTCAGGGCCTATTTCAGTTCAGAGCACTGGAACAAGGGCTCTATTATAGTAAAAGGTGATGTAATGAATGGCTTCAATGATTTAACCAGCCTCCATCTCACGATAAGTGGTGACTTGTTGCGCTGCTTTGGGATACTTCTTGGCAAACAGTTTTCCCCGGTTGACCTTCTGGATGGGTACCTGTAACCCAGAATTCAACCAGCAACTTAATTTGTTGGGAATAGATGCATTAGATGAATTATATACTGACGTCGCCTTATGTGCCTTTGCCCAAGCACGATGTCGTTCAACCCACTTTGCTGTTTTGGATGGGGGCCTCAGATTTCTTTTGGGTAGACCCTCAATAACAATCCGAACTCAGAAGCTCCAGATCTCAGTCCCAGTAGCTTGGATCTGTTTTGCTGTTGTTGGCGACTCCGCTTCCTCATGTCTCGTTGAACCGCTGGATGATCTGAAGGAAGCAACAGGTCATTCCTCAGTCGGGTAGCTGTTGTGAAACGGGTGCAGGCTCTAGGTCACAAATGAGTCATTCATACTGAAACGAATATAAAACAAAAACATAATTACTATATCACTGTGTGAACTTGAGATAAGGAGCCATCCGATCTTTGGTTCAACTTTCATATCATCTAGCTTCGAAGAAATGTATCGAGTGAAATCTGCTTCTTTGACTTCATCGCGTAAGACGTCTTCCCGGACCATGAAAAGGAAAATCCTTCGTCTGGAAATGGGGGCACCATACTTTCGCCTCAAACAAAAACCATATGACAAATGAACCTGCATGCCCTTGAATCTGAATCACAAATACATCTTAGGACAGGGACGGATTGACAATCACATACAACATCCTGTACCTTAGAGGGGTCACCGATATGGCGAGTGATGTCTACTTGGGACTAGCCAGCTATCCAATGTGCAAGCACTTGTCTCTTGGCCCCAAACCCAGGACAGTTCTTGCGAATGAAATCCCCCACTTTCTCAGCTACTGCTTGAAACCCCAGCACGTTTTCCAGTAGAACCACCTGAGTTCATAGCAGCTGCTCTAAAAACTGAATGGCATAATGGTCACAAGTGGCTTTGAAAGTTACCGGAGAGAACCAATCTTGTATCTAAGAAACCTTTGGGCGTGTAGCCCGTATCCGTTTCACGCAGGCAAACAGTGGTCTTGCGTTTGCGTCTGAAAGACGCAGCATGCTCCCCAGGGTACTATAAGGTGTGCAGGGGAATCCTGCTATATATAAATCAACCTCGGATGCCCCAAACACTTCGTCACGACAATGAGAGTGAACAAAATCACAATGATACATCTGAATCTCAGATGTCTTGATAATGAAGGAACCAGGAATGCCCAAAACATGAATGAAAAAACGAAATCCCACCAACAAATAAGTCGATGTTGAAGCTAAGCAACACAGTCCTGTAGATCTGCGTTGTCTTGCTTCAACACTGATTTCGTGAGCCTCACCAACACAGATGGGTATAACCCTATGAGAGGAGAACTATCACCAAAAAACCCCCGAGCTGTCAAGGAACTTCTGGATGTGGAAGTTGTCGCTCAGGAATTGCCGCTTCTGCTCATGGATTTCGGACGCTGACCTCACTGAAACTCAGACTTGAAAAGGTTCGGGTCATACCAAAACACCAGGATTAACCAAACTTGGGACTATTCTATGAAAACCAGGCAGCCCTCCCATCACTCACATCCACCCTGAAAGTTCAACTAAGTGGCAGGTGAATGAGGCAGTCACCTTTGCCACAGGCATCGAACAACATTTGTAATGCCATGAACGGCGCGTCTGCGCCACTGCCTTGCAGCGAGACCCCTACATCCGAACACCAACCCCTCATCTAAACATAAAGACACACACACACACACACACACACACACACGCACACACTGATGACAAAAGAACAAACAACATTGAGTTTTTATTGCTTGTTTGTTACTGTCATTTGAATACATGATGTCTAGTTTCTAGATCTTGTGAATTAAATTCAAAATCACTAAAGACTAGTCTGGTACTTGGTATCATTCTAATAAATTGCTGCTTTTCTAGATGAATTTTGCATATGTATTATTGATGTAATCACTGCTCAATTTCAAGTTGAACATGACATTATTCTACACTGCATATTTCACAAATTAAATTTCTATAAATATTTTCACCTATATGCACATTTGATCTTTGACACTTTAATGTACAATGCATTTATATTAGATACCTGACCTGCTACTATATATCTTGTATTTTCCAACTCAATCTATATATTTATATTCATTTATATTGAGAGAAACATCTATTTAGATAAATACTAAAGAACTGTGCACCCTTCCCATCCTGGAAATCATCTTAGCCCAGATGCAATCTGACGCAAAGCAAAACTTTGGGCCATTCCAGGAATCAAACCACTGCTTCAATCCTGGGATTTAGCGCAACCAAGCAGATGAAAAAGTAAAGAACCAAAACAGTTGTGCAAAATCAGTCATGGATGTCACCAACCACATTATCAAAGTGACTATTTGGCTATTATGATTATTATGACTATTTGCACGCTTCCAAAGTGAACAGCAGGCTGCAGAGCTTTACGATTGCCAAGACTCCAGAAGAGTGAAGAAAAAGCTGCCCGATTTCTTCCAGATAGGTGATGATCGGAGATGCCAAGGGATAATGCTCCTGAAAAAGCTGTGCAAGAGGGAGAGAAAGGGAAGGGCTGTCTAGATTATGATCCTACTATATTATCCTACTACCTTTTACCACCCCAAAAAACAAAGACTACTGGCACAAGTGTCCTCTTCAAAGTCTTCCACATCGCTGGAGTCAGAGGTTGAGGAAGATGACGTTGAAGAACATTCGGAAGCCATTGGCCAATCAAGTGTTGTTCAAACAAATTAAACATAATATGAATTTATATTTTCATTTTTTTGAACAGATTCTTTTCACTAGTTTCAAAGAGATTTTATATACATATCATGTTGCTTTCTTAAAGTAGCTTCGAAAGGCTTCTTTGATGTATAGATGCATCGTTACATCTTTATATGTATATATATATATATATATACATATGTTTTTATTGCTGTTGATCTCCAGGGCCACTGTGAACCAAATGACTAAGAGGGAGAGAGCTGCTTCCATTTTGGAAAAGAGCCACTTTGAAGTGAACAAGACTAAAAATAGTTGAATCTTGTGAGGATTCCAGCTCCAAAGCAGGCAAATGTTCCACCTTTTACAAAAGATTTGAGGCCCTGATCATCCAAGATGAAGGGAAATATCCAAAAACCCATATTTCCACACAAGGCCTCCAAATCACGAAGTAACCACACGACTGGTAGATTTGGGTAATGTGAATCCCTACATCTCCATGCTGTTCATTCAGGGGTGATCATCCCTGTAGCAACTTCCCAGGCTCCAAGGGACGTTCCACCCGCAGCTCGCGGCGCCAATTTCGTCGATCCTCACCGGATCCAAAGGCATTAGCTGCTTGGACCACCGACCTCAATCGAAATCAGTTTCATTAACGGACTACACCCGCGAAAACTGAAAAAACTCTCTTGGGAAAAGGAGAAACATCTACAAAGCCACCAATTTTTGGGTTCCATGTTTTTGGGGATATAACCAAGAAACAGGGAAAAGCTGCATAAGGAAAATGCTGGTAATATTGGGACGGTACCCTTAATAATCAACCCAATAATTGATGTTTTCGTTGCATCCAAACGAAGCCCAAACAAATCCAACGTATCCCCAGCCACCTTGCTTTGCTCCATAACTCGCCTGAAGCTGTTCGGCTGTTCGTGGCTTTGAAGTCAACAGGTTGATTGGTGGTTGAGGCAGCTTACCAATCAAAAATGAACCCAAATCCCAAATCCCAAAAGCACCTGGAAAGGGAGAAAATACTTCTTTTTTTTCGTTTAAGCCACATGCAAAGTACTTCTAAAAGCAACTGAACGACACCCTTTGACATTTTCTAGGCACCTCAAGACTTTTTGAACAGCGTGAAATCTCTCCAAAAGCAACTGTTAAGAGCACTGATTTCACGTGTCATTTAGTTCCTCCAGTTCACGAAATCTGCAATCACTTAGGGAACAAAGTTACCACACAAGCAAATGAAAATCACTTGGGTTCTAAAATCCATCAAGACAATGAACCATGCCCAAAATTTTGAGGGCCATCCTTAGTATCTATAACTTTGAGACATCCCTCTGTTCCATAGCATCATCAAGGAATCATATCGCCCATGGCGCCTCCACCCGAATCGCTCCCTTTTGGCTCCTGGCAAATGATGGAATCAACTTTTTCCATCTTCCCAAACAAGCTCAGGTGGTATTCCAGTAGCCGCAAGGAGTTCAATTGTTGGGGAACAATCCCATCATCCCGTTTTTCCCAATGTTCCTGCACATACCCACGCTCAGAAACATTCACATTGTCCATCTTGATGGATTTTCTTGTGGGTGTTGTTCCAGGCATCGCTTGGATAAAGTCAGCACCGGCACCTGAACGGGAAGGTTGGACCCATGGGTCCAACCAATCAATCCAAAGGTGGAAAAAACTGATTTTGTTGGAATCTACTTGACTTTCATAGGTCCATTCAGGATTCAGGATCAACATTTCAGCCATGAACAGGATTTCAGCCATCAACAACAGTTAGACTGTTGCACATGATTTAGTAACTTTAGTATTTATTTTCCAGTTGAGGTGTTTTTTAAAGCCCGGAGGATGCAACATTTCAGCCACCAACAGCTGCAACTCCCTCCACCTGCAGCTTTGGGCTCAGCCTAAGGTCATCTTTCAAAAAAAAATGACACCTGAAAGCCTCAAAATCTCGAAAACACCAAACTCTAGATCCAATCTAAGTTTTGGATAGAAAAAACAACGTGCCAAATGTACATGTTATCATTATTGTATTATATATATATATATACGTGTGTAGTAATCACAAATCACCACAGCTCTTAAAATAACAGCCAAAGGGGGTGCCTTCTTGAGGGTCGAAGAGTTGCCATCAGTCCAACGGAAAAGGTTGAATGGTGCAAGTTGGATGGTTGAGCTGCGGTCATATCCATAGATAAAGAACAATTCAGGCAAATTACACTTATTAATGAGTCACATGTTGAGGATGTTGATGATCTTTCACGTCGTTATTCTATCACTTTTGTTGGAAAACAACTCCAGTTTCCAAGGACTTCAATAGACATGCTAGTTCAGTCATACTATTAATGAGAAAATCGATTGTGTTCCCAGGTGGTGCAGAATTGCAGTTATCAGTAGTAGTCCGGGTTCTCACTATGAAAGACTATGACTATTCAGAGACCCGCCAAGATCGGCTAATAAGAAAAATGGATGTAAAAAATGCAAGCACCAAAGAAACAGTCATCGATATTGCGGGGGCCCACCATGATGCCGAAACACAGCTGGACCTCCATGAAGTGCCAAGTGACTGGAGACAAACGCGCACGCAGCAGGGCATTTTCCTAGCATTCCGAGATTTGTCCCTTAATCTTTACCTTCAAATCCCTTCCAACATTGCGCGGGTGAAGCCTCAACGGCCTCCTCTTGACCTAAAACAATCGGGATGGATTACTGCCCAAGTGTCGTACGAGGTAAGGTAGTTGCTTCTTTCTTTGGGCCCCGAATTTCCAAGTAAATTCCAAGAAAAAACGCAACACTTCCCGCCAAAATGGTGAAAGAAGACATGCTTCAATGGAGTTTTGTGATCCTCATGTCCTGAACTGAGCCTTCAGCATCTTATCATGACTAACTGGAATTCTCTCCATTACCCGCCAACCAACCGTCCTCTGTCAACTGCTTCAGCCGTTCTTCCAACTCTTTGGTGCCAGTCCTGAGTCTACCACGCGATCAAAGCCGATCAAAATTGTGGTGTTTCAAACAAAAATTTGAGCTCTCACTAACATACCATATATGTATATAACACCTAGGTATGAATGGATATCAGAAAAATTGACCACTTGTAGCTTAGGTGTTTCAAATGTTTTGGCTAATCTTGTTCGGCATCAACGGCCACGGCAAATCCCATGTTCCACCAACCTGCAAGGTTCGGAACGTGAAACATTCATGAGAACTTTAGTTATGTTTCATATATCTGGGTAATCTTTTTTTTCAATTCAAAACCGGATTTGTAAAGCCATTTTAGAAGGATTCCCCTGCAAATCAAGGGCTGACCAGATCTGTCCGCTGAGGTTGCTATAAATTGGCCAGGTTTATTGTTGATGGCTAGAGGCTTTATTTGGTTGATAGGTGGTTTTATTTTTCCCAATGATTCTATGATTCTCGAGGTTTCATACATCCCGAATGGTGCCGGATTGGACCGCCATCAACAGTATGACCTTCGGGACCGCAAATTTGAGTCAGGCAACTGGCAAAAGTATCCTAAGATTGGAAAAACTGACGATGTGTTGACCCTCCCTGATGTCAAAGTGGCCCTAGCTACGACTGATATGCCTTCACCAAAGCAGTGCATGAGCTACATTAAAAAACGGTGAATCCCGCCTATGAAATCTTGCTTGGTTAAAAGGTGGATTTCCATGAAGGGCTACAACGATCCCTGCACAAATCCACCACATTCACGTCAAAGCCAAGATGTGTTGTTTTTGTTGGAAGGCTGGAACAACTGCCAAAGCCAGCCCGACTTTTCTGCAGCCACACTGCATTGGTTCCACTTGGAGAATGGCCTGCATCAATCCACTTCCATTTGACACAACGAAATCCAAATGTAGCAGCATCAACACATCAGAAACCAAGAGAAATCCTTACCCCACCCTGAGATTAAAGGCAGCTGCAACAACTGCAAAGGTTTTGGCCTTTTGATAAAATATCGATGGATCCTGATGAGTTTTCCGATGTCAAGTTTCATTGAATCTACTAATCTGCGGTTCTTATCCGCCGACCCGCCGGCTGATGCGTCTGCGATTGAATCTGAAAGTTCCCACTAGGACGTGAGACTTCTTCAAATTAATGATTGGTAAACTTACTTTTTTGCACGAATAAATGTGTACGAAGGGAGTTATACAGGTTTACATAATCTAAAAAATACTATATGTATTGTACAATGTCTGATCATATCATGAGTGCAGAAGGCCACTCTTATGTGTGTATATTTGTATATCATTGTATACATGCAATCACCTTGGGATCCCAAGTTCCACCATCCCAACAACCGCAGCTTCACACCTCCTCCGAGCGCGGTGGGGAGCGTCCTCTCACGGCACCCGTGGTGGAGCTGCGCCGCCGCGCCGGCTCGGTCGCTGCGGGCAACGTGCTGGGTTGCAAGGGGCCCTCCCGAATGGCCTGCCCGAAAGTCGGTGCTGCCACGGTTGGTTGGGCTGACTGCTGACTGGCTATAGGCATTGCTTGAACAAGAGAAACCTTCAGGAGATGCTTCCATGTCTTTCTATTGTGTTGTTTGTTCTGTTGAGATGTGAGATTAGTGATTAGTGTGCCGCTTGTGGAATGCAGGCAAAAAGCTTGCACCGACACATGGGATGGTGCCAATCATTCTGCGCCTTTGTGAGGACAACCATCCGATTGTTGATCAAGTCATTGTGTTCAAACCTCAGCTGAAAAGCCAAACAAAAGCGAACGGTCCCACGTCTCCTAAAAGAATTTGTGGGAAACAAGCAGTCAAAATGCACAAACGCAAGTACCTGCAGAGCGACTTTACAACCATAGAAAGTCACCACCATCATGGTGACAATTTGTAGTAGTTAGTATCTGCAGGAGTTGGTTGGGATCATATCGCTACGTGTTTGCTGGAAAAATTGTCTACTGTACATGACAAATTAAATGCGAAAGTGTGAATATTGACAAATAGACAAATATATGTATACAGCACACAATATTGGCACCTATCAACTTATGAATACAAAATTCTCTCTTTTGCAAGTACCAAACGTCTTAGATTCAAGTCTACTCCTTCACAGTTGCCTGAGCAAACCAGCAGCGACTGCCCCTGCCCCGCTTTTTTGACGCTTCTCCTCGCGCCCGGCGTCGGTCTCAGAGGTGCCACGGCGATCGGTCTCCTTGTGAGTGGGATTGGAGTCCTGCAGTGAAGATGTCGTTCATTTAATTTCATTTGAACATACTGTATATATGTATATCGTATGCAGAGATACGAGATTATATCTCTATATGCAGACATAGATAGAAACCCGGTAAACCCTCACAAATCACCCACCACTTGTAGTGATGGATCTAATTAGTAGGGTGCCCAGTGCTCGGATCTTGACCACCCTTCAAAGGCATCAAACACAAGCACTAGTGTGCATGAGTGAACAAATGGATGCGTTCTTCAGCATCCCAAATGGTGCATTATTGCTGCATATATTATGTCTAACCCTTCTTTGTTGGTGCCAGCAGTCCCTTTCATTGATAGTTTGGGACCAAACTTACTACCCAGTTGGAAGCTTGAGCCATTCAGTATGCTGTCCACATGCCTCTAACATCAATGACTCAGTGACTTGGGAGTGCACCAAGTTCAGGCTAACCACCCAGACGACTCTTTCTGCTACTTCATTGAAGAATATATTCATCCCCAACTTGTTAGGCCCACCATTGATGTGAATGCTCACAATTTCTTTACAAAATGCAGTATCCTAAGTATCCCAATCAAAACTGCATTGTCCTTCAATTTCGCCAGAAACTTTATGAAACGTTCATTGTCTTTTAGTTTGGAGTCCCAGATAAAGGTGATCATATCATGTCACCTACAAAAACCGTCTCTGCTTGTTGCCTTTCCCTGTCGTCCTAGGCCCTAGGCTGACATCACAGGTCCCCAAAACGGTTGAAAGACTTGGTGACTCTTGGTACTTGACAAGCTGGAAGGCTATTGTCAGCAAATGCAGATTCAACCATTTGACTAATCTTAATCTTACCCAACTTTCTTTGGAAACTACCAACTGAAGCACTAGGTGTCACAAGTGTATTTTAAGTCCTTCCTGTTCCCCATGTTGTCCTCATAGGACTCGTAGTAGGTGGATTCATAAGTCGAATACCTGACTGGAGGTCAGGTAGCAAAAAACATCCACTGAGGCTGCACGAGAAGTGGATGTGTCAAAAACTGCTTGGGGCCTCAATTGATTTGTTTTTTCCTACTTAACATGGGGACATGCCTCATGGTTTCTCCTGAAAATGAGAATTGCTTGGCATCCAAGAGACTCTGGACAGTAGTCCTCTTCTTCGGAGATGCCCGTGGCTTCTTTCCTGGTACATCTACATGCAGTTGCAACCCTTGTGAACCTTACCAAAAAGAAAAATATATAGCTTCAAATGAAATCATCCAAATTAATGATGAAATTCCAAAACCTTCTGCCTATTTACCTTACAAAAATGCTTCAGGGACTTTATTTTCTTGCCTCCAACTTGGATGCATCTCCTGCCTCTGACTTCGCAGGATCCAATCAAATTGGAGGTCAAAGTCCACGCGGTGACGTGCGCCGGCCTGGTGGTTGAGGGTGGGTGGTGGTGGCTTACTATCCTACCAAATTCCCCTATCAAAGGGATTTCTATGAAGGGAAGAGGGTCTGGAAAACGAATCATTCTGAAAAACAGTCGAAACTGCATCTCAATTGAGACATTCCCAATATCTACTCAGTGCTGTTTTTCGTGGGAGCAGCCCTCCGTAAAACGTCCGTCTTGTGGGCACCCCCAAGGCTGACACAACGTCGCTGAAAACACGACACACGCCTTACGTATCAAGGAACGAAGGTGGTTGTAGTTGGGCTTCTCCTCAGCATTTCATGGTACTTTTAGGCACCAACTTCATGGTATTTCACCGACTTTATGATGGTTTGGGCCGAAGATACAACACCAACACTTCCAAACTCAAGAAAACTACCTGACCGACACGTATACAAATGTCAAGGTGCATCAAAGCCAAGATGATCACAGTACTCCAAGTACTGCACAAATTCACGGGGAAAACCTCTACCTGAAAATCGGCGTTCGGGAGGCACGTCCTGCTTCCCAAGAGGTTATTGCTTAAAGGTTTTTGTATAGGAGTTTTCTGGACATGATTTTCACTACACCCCAATCTACTATTTGTACGTCCAAGTAGGTGAAGAGCAATGGAAATCTTTGGGGTATATCAATCATCCTGTCATTTTAGGAAACTGCTATTTCCAGTCGAAGGCTTCCAATGCTTCTCGTTTTTTGTTCAAAATCACATCCATAAGGTCCACGGAACTGTGACAGGTCTGTCGTTTTTCTCGGAATCCAACATGGGAAGATTTGATTCAAGGTCCAACCACCCAACCATGGAGACTTGGATCTGGTGTTTCGACACCACTGTGCATTTGTAAATGAAAAAGTGACACCAAAACAATCTCTTGTATCCCTGAATCCATGCATGTTTGCCTCTATAACTCAAACATCAATCTAGATGAGATGAATTTGAGGTTCAATACTGTCTTTCTTTCATACTTCAGACTCCTCTTCGTGATTGTCTCCACCTTCCCACCAAAGGCATATCTGGGCCTATCCATTACCCCAAAAGAACGACCATGCTGCCATCCATCCATCACTCCCGATTCAACAAGGCGGCACCAAGTGACATAGCCGTTCATGTGACGTGGATGCTTTCTTCTTGCCGATGCGGCGCTTCCGCTTCTTCTTGTCGCGATGGTTGATGCCTTGCCTGGGAGGTAGCACTTCTAAGGATGGAGCGACCGCGTGGTGTGGATAATGTGACATGACCTTTTTGTTTGACGAGGCTTGTTGTTGTCGCGTGGATTCAGACACTAGGCCAATGAAGGAAGCTTGGTCCAGCTTCTCTGCGGAATGAACATGGCACCACCTTGCCATGACCATCGTTACTAAGTAACTGTACTGACACCAAGGTCCAAACGAAATGACATGAAGATCTTGCAAATGGACAACTATGGATGGCTTACTCAAGTCAAATAGTTGAATCAAAGAAGCATCCCCGGTGTGGACTTTTCTGCGGAAAATCCCCTGCAGTCATGGGTCCCGGGGCTTGCCGCCATGTTACCATGGAAGTTGGCCGCGCAAAAAGTAGAGAAGGACCTCAAGAAGCAATGAGAGTCATGCTGTAAAACATCACTTGGCGAACAATAACGAGGATTGTAGATTTTATGGAACGCCCCAAATATGTCATGGGACCTTAACCCAAATTTGTGATAGAAAGGGTCGAATTTTGGAGGATGTCCATAAATTGCAGGTGTAGGACCCCCCCCCATATTTGCAATGTTATCAGGCTCCAAAAACTTCCCACAAAGATGCCATGTCGGGGGTCCTCTCCCAAAAGACCCTTGTGGATTTGTGGATCCAAGGAACCTCAGCAGATGAAACTCTGTAGTGCAATTCTTTGCTGTCAGAAAGATGAAAAGATACAGCTGGAAGGGGGACCTACAAAATGTTCATCTCCTCCACCTGGCTTTTGGATTCTGGGGAGATGGGTCTGTCTACTCCTAGTTTCCAAGTCATCAAGGGTGGCAAGGGGAAATGTTCAGTCAAGATGCAACAAAGCAGCCCCTAGAAAAGTGCAACCAACAACAAAAACACACAATGTATCAATCAAAAGTCTCGCAAAAGACTCACGTTTACAAGTGTACACATTCCAACTCCATCTATATCATCATCACACTACCTGCTACCCATTCGATGTTCATACTCACAAAAAGCCCACCACCTTTGACTTCCCGATGTTCTTGGCCCAGAGACGTATCCGATAGAACCAAGATCGTCTCCTTTGAAGCTGAATCTGCTACCATTTCAACGTTTCAGGTATCATGAGCCATTACTGAAAATCATGGAAAAAAACTGGGCTGGGTGGTGTCTCGCTTCTCCAAGCTATTATTAACAATTCAGGCTGTGAAAACTCCACCAACCATTGCTGCTCAACTCTGCATAGCCAAGGCGCTGCGACTTGGCTCAAAACCTTGATGCAAATTCACCTTAGCTGGTTGATCTACAACTTAAATCCAAGGCATAGATGGCATAGATACAGGATACGAGGATACCAGATTACCAGGATACCCATCCATCCAAACCATCTAACCACCCTACCAATCATCATACAATCAACACTGAAGACATGGACCAAAATACAACAATCCTCTTCAATGCTGCTTTCAGATCCTTTTTCGAAGGAAAGACCAGTCATGAAGGAAAACATGGGCTACCCCTTTGACAAACCACCTGCGCAGTCTTAAACTCACACAGTCACACAGCTAAAATTGAACCTCTTTCACGATGAAATGCCATGTTGATAGAAGCTGCTTTTGTCCAAAGCATTTCCTGGTATCCATATGATTTTTTTCGCTCTTGAAACAAATATTGCTTGACACACCTGAATGAGATGGGACAGACAACTATGGATCTCACCAAGTGCCCGCCATGGCCCGGATCCAAAAATAAAGCAAGAGGCCAGGTATCCCCAAAAAGATTGCGATGTTTCAAGTTGAAACTAAGCCAACCTTGGAAACCAATAATAATATTCAGTTTCATACAAACAATCGTCTGTTCTGTAGGTTTGTAGGTACCAATTTTGATGCCTTGTCTATGAAGAGGTCTTTTTTGGCACAATTCTTTATTTGCGAATTCTCAGTCATCTGCAAGTGGCTGTGGTATATCTCGCTGTGCCAGTCATTCCACTCTTCTTGACCATCGGGATGTGTCGACCATCTTCGTCGCGGAAACGTTTGGCAAGACCAAAATCAACGATGAAAATCTTGTCGTGTTGTCCTTTGGGACCCAAGACAAAATTGCTGGGTTTGATATCCTTAGATGTGAAATGGCGAAACGAAAAAGCTAGGCAGCGGACAGCTACGACTGAAAGTCACCCGTGTACCAGTCTCACAACACAGATTATTGAAATGTTGCTTCCAACCATCGATTTCGGAGGTCAATCAATTTGAGCCAGAGCAACCAGAAGCATTGGTCATATATGCTCATTGGAATCCGTCAAAAATATCTTGGGACTCTTAACAGGGAGGGTACGAAGGAATGTTCGGAGGTGGTTCAGGACCCATTTCCAAATCTCTCAAGAGTCGAGGGGCCCTTCAAATCCCCCAAAGAAATGGCAATATAATCTTAGCCACCCAAAAGCCAGCACATTGATCCCAAGGATGGTAATGATCCCAAGTCATCCCAAATATCCCCTCATTTCCAGTTTTGCAAGTTGTCCCATGTGTGCAAGTCATGGCGAATCATCAAGTCTGAAAGACATCTCGACATTAGTCATATATATATATAGTGAAAGTGAAACAAATCCTCCCATCTTTGTTCCAATTGACTTCTTGAAACAAAATGCTAACTGGAACTCTTAAAACTCACCACTGCCAACCAGCACACCAGTCATCAACAAAACCTATCTCCAAAACGTGGAACAAACCTTACAAAAACTTTTGTCTTCCAGTAAGCTAACACAGTAAAGAAAATTCCACAATTGGTTGGGTTTCCATTGCTATCCTAGTTTTTTGGAGGGTAACACCCATGTGAATTTGGAGGGTAACACCCCCATGTAGGAACATGACTTTGGACATCCAATTGATTTACATCCGCCATCCAGCCCTCTCCAAGTGTCTCTATGGATTACTTTGTGCGAATGAACAAATTCGATGCCTTGGGCGGCCGGATCACTGGCATCAATTCAACAGTGACATTTCTGTCCACTTTAAGATAGGAAAAAAATGATGATGAAAATAAGGTTTTGTTGATAAGGATGACCATGACTGACGATGATGATGATGCTGATGGTGATGATGATGATGATGATGATGATGATGATGATGAGGAGGAGGANATGATGATGATGATGATGATGATGATGATGATATGGTGATGGTGATGATGATGATGGTGATGGTGATGATGGTGATGATGATGATGAGGATGATAATGACGATATATGGTGATATATTAATATGGTGGTGATGATGATGGTGATATATGGTGATGATGATGATGATGATGATGATGATGATGGTGATGATGATGATGATGATGATGATGATGATGATGATGATGATGACGACGACGACGACGATGAAGATCCCTTTGCTGGTGCTGGCGGCGGTGGTGGCGGTGCAAGAGGAACCCACAGGTTCCTGATATCCAGGCCAGCACTCGTCCAGTCTTCCAAGTGATAGTTCCGCTAGTCTCTTTGCTGGAATCCGATGCAGACCCTTCATTTCTTGCCACAGTTTGGAGGGTAAAGATCTACAGGGCCTACATGGCAATTCCCAAAATGGTGCTGGTCACTTCGGACGAACCAGCTTTCTGGTGGAAAATATGGTCCACAAAAAAAGTACGACCCCAGGTTTTACATTGTACATATACTTTATGCACCACTTAGCAATTAAATTAACCACTGCAATAGATGGACCGCTCGCATAAAACAAGCGCTGGTTCCACTCTTGGACAAACCATGGCTACGCAGCAGCCTTTCAAAGAATCGTAAAGGACCGTCAATGGCCGCCATCCAAATTTGGGGGGCGTCGATTGCTGGCATACAAATAGTGCCACCCAAAATGATTTACATACCGTTACATACCTGTAATTGAGGTGTCAAGAAAGCGATCAAATCCTGGCATAGACTAAGGAAAGCCCGTTTAGGCAATACCCAAATCATCTACAGAAATTTGTGGTCAATACGACAGAAAAGCATCCATTTCAGGGTACACACCTTACCAATTTCAACCGCTTCCACTTTAGCTGTGCATTCAAAATGGGGACCACCAGTCAGCTTAGTCGCTTTGCTTCGGAGGGAGATGACGGACTACGGCTTTGAAGGGTAAATATGCTCAAGTCCCAGAAACAGTCAATCATCTGCTCTGCAATCATGAGCACAGTCTTCAAGCTAAACTTTCGGTGACATTTCCTTGGTTAGAGACTTGCCAGAAATGAACAATTTTCACTGCAAAAAGTTGCTGGAACCTCATGGATGGGATCTGGAAGAAATGCAGCGAAGTGTCTTCATAAAGACATCTTCAAGCGAAGGTCCCAGCAATCCCATCGCCATGATGTCATATTCGCCCTTGCTTCCTGCAATTTTGGGGACCCAAACATTCAGGCCAATGATTTCCTATTCAAAGTATCTTCGCTTCACTTCTCCTTCTGTTCATGGAATACATGCAATCAGGACCAAAAACCTGAACTAACAAGTTGACGTTCAATTTTTGGAGGCAGCCAACACAACCCCATATCCAACAAGCCACCACTCTCCCCCAACTCGAGCTACACAATATAAATTGGGATCCATCAAAGTTGACTTGATAACTCCATCAAAAGCAATCAGCATCCAACAGAGTCGTCATTCCACGCCTACCCAAACCACTGAGGTCGTGCGTGGGCTCTGTACACCAAAGACCTCACAAAGCTGCGCCTCTTTGAGGAGCTTATCCTCAGTACAGCTTGTGGCTGGTTTGGTGTGGTCGGGGTGGATCAAGAAACAGAACTGGGAAACGGAGAACCTCCACAGTGTTTTTTCTTCTATGCAACCATAGAAGTGAAAAAAAAACATATACTTGAAAGGAAACAATCCTCTTGGTTCAGGACCTATTTTTCCAGCCAAAACTGTGACAAAATGATTGGAGACCTATTTCAATTAAGCAAGAAGTAGTCAAGAAAATCACAGGAAGGCGAAGGCCTCAAATCATCTTCCATGACTATCGTTTCCCACCCCTGACCAGCAAGACCGGTATGTAAGCTGTAATTGTAGGGCACACCAGCGGCATATCTATATATAATGTATGATTACCTAGACTTACACGGATTTTATCACTCTCTGTGCCTTGAGAAACTTTCCAATTTCAAAACAACGCAACCAAGCTCTAACTCTAAGACTTAAAGGCCTTATTCCTTCTTCCAGAACAAAAGCAAAATTCTTCCTGGCGACGGTCTTCTCAGCATTTTGCCACTCGAATTTCACTGCTACCAGTTGATTCTCCTGGCACCAACATCCGACAAAACAGGGTGCGGGCATTCCAACATCCACAGCGTCACGATGGCACCCCAGAACGCTGCCAAAAAAGGGAAAAAAAACTACGGTCCTTTCGGTCGAAGGCCAGGTGTACTACACTGTACGAACCACTGCCAAGTCTTCCTTGGCAAGGGAAGATGGTTGAGTGAGGGAATCTAGGAATGGCAAAACAAGTCTTATGACACCTCCCACTGACTCTCAAAGGCTGTCAATATGAGAAATGTAATGCGAAATGCGAAGATATGCGTTCAATTGCTTTGAACGCAGCACCTCGCAACGAAAAAACTATATCAACAGTTGCTCAATCTCTGTGAAGAGACATCTCTGTTTTATTTGTTGAGATGTGACAGGGATACCATGATACCAAGTGGCTCAGAATCTGGAAACGTCCCGCTACAGACTTGGGCACCGGAGGACGACCATCCGAGGCCTACCAAGTAGTGAACCCTTCAGTTGCGACAGCTTTTTGTGATGCCACCCCAAAATCTTTGCCACCATATGTCACAGCACGCTTAAGAAGAAGCAATCCGGAACAATCATAGAAGTGAAACAGTGTATGCAAACGGTGTATGATGATTTGTAAGTGTAAGAGTCTAAAATATGAAAAATCAGTGATGTAGACATTACCAGATCACACAAGCATAC
Source organism: Breviolum minutum Mf 1.05b.01 (assembly GCA_000507305.1). Taxonomy (NCBI): domain Eukaryota; class Dinophyceae; order Suessiales; family Symbiodiniaceae; genus Breviolum; species Breviolum minutum. Next base: position 67,644 of record DF241783.1, read on the forward strand.
TTCGATTTTGGTTTGTACCTGCCGTGCTCATCTCCAAATCCATGTGTTCAGCAGTAGACAAGTGTAAAATGCATTTAATCAAATCATCAAAACGTGCCAATCAATTATAAAGGTCACCCAAGACATCACGCGAATGGATGGTTTTCTTTTGATGGTAAGATTGGGCCCTTGAGTTGATGTGTTCACTTCCAAATGGTTCGGACTACGAGCTCAAAAGGAGCCACATGCCATGTATGTATCTATTTATCTATTTAAATTCCCATGTAAATATGTATATAGGTATGCATGATGAAGATTTAATGTACTGTATGCGTATGATATCGGTATATATATATATATGTATACATGGATGTCTAGGTATATATAATTACATTGTATGTATATATATATACATATATATATATACAGAGAGCAAAGCAAACAAAAAAAGGTGAGGATTTCCCACCGGCCTCACTCGACTCACCAGGTAGAAGTTGTCCCTCTTCCCAATCCACCTGGGGCCTGACAGAACCCATCCTCGGTTCAGCGAGAGATCCAATCTGGAAGGGAAAAAACATGTGGCCGTACCCTTTAAATTGCGACACTACCTTTTCAAGATCACTGTAGGTCTTTCCAAACAGTCGTTTCCCGGGGTGCAGGATGCCCTGCCGTGTTGCCTTTGAAGGAGCTGGTTCTTGTAGACCACCTGTTCTCAAAGGGTCACATCTCTTACTAACGTATCCCAATCTCTTACCGAGCTTAATTTGTGATGGCGGAAATCTTCGCACAAAAAGCTTCAACTTGCTCAAACGCTCTGCCATCTGAATCTGAATTTGTAGTTCTCAACTTTCCCAGTCAAAGATATCATTTAGCTTCAGATATTCAGGGTTAGAATTTGGATGCAATTCCATCCCCAAAAGATATGTCCCAACCTTCGGTAAAGGATACATCTGTCATTTTGGGAAGGAGAAAAATCGTTTTCCACCCAGCTTTTCCCACCATGAACCAAAGAATCCGTCAGACTTGCCCCCGGCTTCAAGGCCCAAAAAGACCCAGGGGTCGACCGCTTCCACTGCTTGGACCAAACGGCAGGACACAACAAGTGGAGCCAAGTAGTAGAAGTAGAGATTGATGAAGCTTGCACTATACTTTAACCAACTTCAAAACGGCACCACAGAAGGTAGGATGAATAAGAAAAAAAATCCAGCAAAGCCTGAGGTCTAAAATGCTAAAGTCTAAGTCTCTAGTCATGTAACTATGTACACCATTGTACACCAAAGGATTTGAAGATACACCGTTGAGACTGCACTAACCTCAACCAGCAACACTCACCTTCGATTACAGACACCTCCATGGCAGGAAAACAAATCCGTTTTCTTCAGTAAGGAAAAAGGGACGAAAGATTGCCATGCAACGGAATCCACTTGAGCAACGAAAAAACTCTATCCAATCTCATTGTACTGGTTGGTCAGGAATGCGAGCCCAGTGAGGGGCCACAAGATGGAATCCCTCTGATATCATTGTAGCCGTATGAATGTATGATATAGTGATATAGTAACCTTTCAAAACAAACATGTTCCTTTTCGATTGGTTTTCGGGTGAGTGTGTATCCCCAACAAACAGGTTTTGTCACTGCTCACTTTAACCTGTTGACTCAGCCGGATAGCCCCGAAACGGCCATTACCAGGGAATTTGGGATGACTCCCACCTTCTTAACTTCCTCCCAACCATCATCCAGGGAACCCCCCAGTTCACAACTTGAGATCCCAACATCACGGATAATCGCTCCCGGATCTTTTGTGCATCACCTGGGAGACATGTCAAATCAAGCAAAAAGGGTCCCTTGTCCCTCGCTACAGTGAGCTTCGATCCACCTTTCACCATCCTTGATCGGTCCCTGATGACCATTATCACCATCATGAGTCAGTCAAGTCGTATCAGCAAAAGAAGCTTTTTCTTCAAGACGTGTTCAAGCCCTCAATCCCGCATCACTCCAAGAAAGAAAGGCCCACAAAAAGTATAGTAAAGGTTTATAGCTTTCTTGTGCAATTCTTGGCGAAGAGGCTACAGAAATTGGTCAAAGTGTCCCGTATGCCTTAACTTCTCAAGAGGAACATATTAAACTATGATCAGTAGGAGTTTTACGTGAGGTTGAAAAACTTGGGTCCAGTTTGGAGGGTGACTTCAGGCAAAAGCATTGACACATTTGCCAACCCAAAATCCAAACCCCGATCTTCTATCCAACAGCATCTCCCTTGAGCCACGAGTCCTGCAAAATCGGTCTCCACATCGGAGATGACGTCATCTTCCTACAAGACTCTATGGTCCAGCGAGAAACGAAAAACTTTCCCAAAAAACAGCTTTAGAGATGTGACACTGTGCCACTTGGACTTCGGCTTCCGGCAAAAGAGCTTTGCAAAAGGTGAACAGCTCACTACAGTAAGTGTTCTTAGACAGGTGACTACACAAGGCGAGAAAGGAACAGAAGTGCATCGTTTGCCTATGACGAATTTCCGTCACGTTACAGATCAACACCCAAAAAAGGGGCCACCTTCGTGGTGAGAGTCTTTGCGACCAAAATTGTGATTCATTCTGAGGTGAACTCCAGCAAGGCCGATGTCTGGTCACATTTCCCCAACCCACCCGACCTCCTCTTCATCATCACCTGCAAAAACGGAAACTGCGGAGCTCTCATTTTTCGGCAGCTTCTGACACATATTTTGAGCCCATTTTATGTTTGGGTACAGATTGCATTTCAACATTGACAGGGTTAGACATGGCACTGCAACCAGCTGCTCATTTGTAGTATCAACCAAAAAGGAAGACATCCTGCCTGCCCAGAGCCCCAAAAAGGTATACAGTATTTCACTTTGTACCTACCTCTTTGTGGCTACATCCTACAAATGCCTCGCCTGATTGGGACTTTGCCGAGCATGAAGCTTCAGTTCTTCACATTCCCAACAAGTAATCATACTCAATGCTCCCCTGATGCATGGTATTTGCACCCAAAATAGGAACTCCGCAGTTGGTATCAAAGCTCCTAGCAGAGGGTGTAGGACCTTCTAGTGGATACTTTGGTCTATGGCGCACCAAGACACCAAGATTGAGATGGAAAGGGATGCTGAAGTGAGCCATGAAAACTAGAAGCAACTAAGAGAAGCCACCTATCCAGGCATCTTCTATAGCATTTTGTGGCACAAGAGCGGACAAGTTTTTCTGTTCTATACGTCTATGATCGAACATGCAAGCCCAAAATTGAGGTTCCTGAATAATTTTCAGGTTCCAACTCAGTTGGTTTCATTGGAGCAAATATACACCCATATTATCAGAACATCACTGCAGTACATGCTGAGCAAATCCGCCGGCCTTGCCGGCGTGTCTAGTGGAATGGGGCTTGATGACGGATTGCTTATCTGTACTTTGCTTTTGCTTATATAGTCTAAGCTAAAGCTGATAATGTCTTTGGGGCGCGCTTTTACTTCGCCTAAAATCACCCCCCCCCCCAAAAAATATGTAAA
>DF241784.1:0-70456 GCA_000507305.1 Breviolum minutum Mf 1.05b.01
AATATAGAGCAACAGCAATAAATATGTGTATATATATATATATACTGATACATATTGTATTTATCATAAGTATCCAATCAGCACAGTTGCCAGCTGGGTGCTGAATGGATGATGTTTGGGGGTGTCTCCAAAGTACAATTTCTTTGGGTTCAAATAGTACTGTTTGGAAGATGCTGGTATTATACATCTTTAATGTTTCATTTTGGGTTCGTGTATCAATTTTAACATTCAAAATATTGAACCTTTCCAAATTAAAAGTGGCCAATGGTTCTGCAGTAGACAGCAGTAAAATCACATGGTGCCACAATGGGGCGGGGGAAGTGACATTGCTGACAGAACAAATTGTCGTGATAGTTTTGATAAATTGAGTGTTTCTGTTCTTTCAGGTCAAAATCCTTACCGTTTGCATCTGCCATACATCTCTGCTAAAAGTCTGGTTGTGACATCACTCATTTTCGGGGGTTGCATCAGCAACCCCAACAAAAAACTGCCGGGTTGATGGACACAAAAAACCTGCAGGAAAGTAGCGATGCAAGAAAAGCAGCGTTTGAGTAATGGATAGTACCGGACAGTTTTTTTTCTTGAGGTGAGTCACCAAAACGTAGAAGAAAAACTGGTACAATGAGATTTCTACAAAATTACAACTATCTATACCTGTTAAGCTCCAAGGAACTAACATATCCCACCTTAGGACACAACAAATCAATCAAATCATCTTCAAACATACCACTGGTTGGGGATCTGTGAATTCCCAGGAGTGTACCTTTTATCAGAACAGAATATTTTTTTAGTCATGGTTTCGGGCACTTGGAATTCCCAAGGGCCAAGTTGAGAATGATGATTGAATGAGTACCTCGTTGGTGGTTTCAACCTGTTTGAAACACATTAGTCAAAGTGGATCATTTCCCGAAGTAGAGGTGAACATATTGAAAAAACATGGGAAACCACCACCTACCCTTTCAACTAAACGCCTTTCTTGGGATGCTCCCCCTCCTAATTACACTCTGACATTACATTTTTAGGCTTTTGTTGATCCCTGTAAATCCTCACTTCCCACTGTAGCTGGAAGGAGAACATAGCAATGGAACATTCACCATTTGTCGATGCATTTCCTAGTGGAAACGGGGTGATTTTCAATGGCAATGCGGCAATGCATTTGTTTTACAGAATGGTCATCCCCCGAACCATTGATCTTTCATTTCACCTGTAAATATGTGCATATACATACGCAAAGTCTTCCTCACTATGTATATATATATATATACACATATTAGATATACATATATGATATATGTATGCTTTATATCTGATAAATGCAGAACAAAATCATGCCTTGAAACAAACAAACCGAAGATCCTAAGCTTCCAGACTGTTGGTTCTTCTGAATCACCTGGCAACGTAGATTCGTATGAGGAATGAAAAAAGGGCCCCTGGTTGTCACTGGTTGTTTAGGGTATATAGGGGATGATACTACCCAGTTATGTGGGGATCATAATAATCCATTCCTATATACATATAAGGATCTCTTTTAAACAACCAGTATAATGGAAAATACGAATTTTTCGTGGCTCATATATCTCATATAGTTTCTCTCATGATTTTGACAGATTTTTAGAGGCAGTCTTACATGCGATTTCAACAAGGTTTTCAGACAGAGTACAGTTTCCACAAAATACCTGACGATCCTCTGGTGTTCTTCACATGCCTCAACCAGTTTGAAAAACTGAAATTGTACTATTGAGAACCCTTGGTCGGTCTCCATCTTATAATCAAAACAAAAAAAAACTGACGTAGAGCTAGAACCTCCTGCAAATTGTAGGTATCACCTTCATATGTCAATCATTTTCCAATAAAATTTCACATTTTCGCCCTTTCTTCAGAATAAAAGGAAGGTCAACAAATACCACATGATCGCTGCATCCGGTCATCTTTTTGATCGCCACGAAGGCTCCAGTGTACCAGCTCCTGAAACGCAATCATTTGGTTCTTTTTGCGGTGTTGACTGGCAACATTCAACGCCATTTCTTGTTTGTTTGGAAGGACAGGTACTAAGTATACTATTATCAAGCACAAAACAGTGGAAGAGTTGTCTGTTAACTATGAAGTTTGTGCATCATCATTTGATTCTAAACACATTGATATTATTACAAGGCTTTTAAGGCAGCATGTCCACCAGTTTCAGGGTAGTTCAGCTCTCCAAAATAGGTGAAAACACATCCAAAATTGGCTAAACATCTTCCAAACTCCAGCTCCCAAGAAACAGCAAACTCAAAGTGAAGTTCATTCACTGACCATTGACGAATCCATTCACCAGGCACCGAACCATTTTATTTCACTACCAAACAATCCCATAGGATCCATGCATGGTATATTTACCTACAATTAGTTTATCTTTATGGTAAATGTAGGCAAATATACCATACATGGATCCTATGGATATATGTTGCTTCCAAATCAACTCCCCCAATCTCGGCATCAGCCAGTAGTCCAGGTCTTGTAGTGATTTGAAGTCGCTTAACTTCAAGTCTTCTCGTGGCCTGGTCCAGGTCTCTCACATGGTAACATAGTGCGGTGATGGTGGTAACATATGGTGACATGCAACTCCTTCGGGTGTGTTTAATTCAAGACTGAGAAATTGTTTGTGTCCTTTGCAAAATATATAATTAAAAAAAACATGACATATCAAAACTTATCCGGTCCTCAGTCTCTATTCATAAATCGCCCAAATCACACAAAGAATCATGGGAAATGGAAAAAAAACATCCGACCCTTCATAGACATAGGATTCCTCCCAACCAACGGGGGTTTCCAAAATTTATACAAGCACTACAAAACCTAGTTGGTGGTTTCAACCCCTTTGAAAAATATGCTCGTCAAATTGGATCATGTCCCCAGGGTTCGGGATGAAAATTAAAAAATATTTGAGTTGCCACCACCTAGAAACCCTATCCTCTCCCAAAATTCATCTAAGGCCCCAAAGTTTCCCCCCAATTCCTCAATCGCCTCCCGCTGGCGGCAAAACGTAGCAAGTCCAACCTCTAGAGGCCAGGTAGAAAGGGCAGTAGATTCGATGCAGGTGTCCCACTCAGCAGGAAAGTTTGCAGGTCCATAAATACCTCCGGATCCTTCCAAAATGAGGATTATGGATATTTGACATTTGAAGAAAAATCTCCAAAATGAGGTGTCATATAAAAATCCTACATAAATCCATGATCCCCATCCCCCAAAATGAGGTGTATACCGTCTACCTTCAAAAATCGGGATGATTAAGGATTAATTACATCATACCATACCTATACAGCATCTACCGATTTTCAACCTGCATGTCTTTGCCCCTTTGGAATCCGTTGGTTCGCATTTCCAACCGCCCCCTTTTTGCACCGGGTGTGTGCCGCTTTTTTGGTGGGCAGGATTTCCCTGGAGCTCCATCGCGCCGAGGTTAGGAGGAACTCAACAACATGCGGATGCACATCTTCGTCGGAATGACTTCCTGCCAGCCGGCAGCCATCAAGATCATCAGGGCGTCACTGACCGACGAAAAAAAACCCAATTTTTGAGTCACAAATCTCCCATCTAAACACCGGATCCCATATGTACACTTGTAGTGAAACTAACAGTTCGCCCCTGAAAATAGGCCGGGCCCCAAAAGGAAACGATCGTATTCCAACCATCCACTTTCAGGGGCTATATATATATATATGTTATTTCAGGGAGGGTAAAATACTGGGAGACAGGCTGAAGCGGCTGAATTCCTGTTCATCAATAATTTGGGGCTCAAGGGTCCAGAATTTCAGATACTTCACCGGGTGTGTTGCTTTCTCGAGGCCACAAAGGCATTTGGCGTTCATCTTCTCTTCACATTTCACCCAAACTACTGACATTAGCATTGAAAAGTCATGTGTTTGTCATGTTTTGTCAAAAGGTACGCTTTTAAAAAAATCTAGAATTCTTCTTCATTGGTCTTTTAAGGAGAATTGATCTCAACGAAGAAGGACAGCCATGCCCTGCCTGTGTCTCACAAATGAAGTCTACCAAGGCCCTTGCAACACCACTTTCCACTTCCAAGGAGGCTGAGAGCAACAAACCTGAGGAAGTTGTTGCTGAGACCCTCAAGGTCCAGGAAGTGGGTTGTTTGTAACCCCCCAGAGATCCTTGAAATTTATACATAATATATACGTATACGTATTATGAATGGCGTAAATTGTGGTTGAAAAACCACTGTTCCTCAACCATTTGTGGCTAACTTCAGAAAACATCTTAGGAATGGTTTATGGCTTCGCAGCCTTGCAGACCCCAGAAATTTACAGATTTGGGACAGCCATGATCGAATCTTTTCAACGAGAAGTTGTGAGATGGAATGCGCCTCCAAAATGGCAATGTGTGTCCTCAGAATGAGCCTACAACAAAAATAATACCAAAACAAGGAATATTAGTGTTCATAAATATAGGTGTATATATATATGCGTAAATGTAAATGTATGCATATATGTATATATATACTATATATATGTATATATGTATGTATATAGACTAATATGTGTATATATATAAATATTTGAATACATAGTTGTGGCCCTCAAAATCGGAAACACTCCGAGTCAATATGAGAACCATTCTGGGGTTCAACGTTTAAATCATGTTCCAATTCCCCAAAGGACCAGGGGGAATGTATCAAGAAACCATCTGAATCAATGATCGCGAATTGGTTTGCAACTTCAATGAATTTTACATAGGAGTTGCAAATTCTGAATAAACGATGGTTTGTTTTCTGACCATTTGAACACGATTGCAATTCACACACCTGAATTTCAGGGCATTTTGGAAGGATGCAAACAAGTTTTTTTGCAAATGGTGTTGGTGGCAAATCCTTTAAAAAAAAACAACAAATTCATCCAGTAACCTTCAGGTACTGAACCTGACATGCGTCGTTGACTTTGCCTACACCTGGTGAACTGGATTTAGATCTAGGGAAACACGACATGTGTCTAGACTCCTTCAGTTTTTCCGTCATGGTCTGCCTTGGTTCTATCAGGACTGATTTTTCACAGGCAACTATTAGCGCTCCCTCACAAGCAAAACAATAGAAGTATGATTCCCATGGAAAATTTGACGTGCAAACTATGGTCAGCGCAAACTGCTACTCATCACATCAAATGATTTTATGGATGAATTCTACAGTATCCATCTGTCAGGTACTTATCAGGCTATTTTGCGGGGCGGGTTTTCCCTTACATAAGCCTTACATACAGATTATAATTACATTGGTGAGTACCTGCATTGCCAAACAATTTCAAAGAGTTCCGAAATAGTACAAATCACAAGACCAGCATGTACTCCCATCACACATCACAGACTTTTTGGCAAGCGGCTAGATGCAACTAGAATTATACAACCTGAATTTGCTGCAACCAGGGGAAAAGTTCCGTTTTTCATCACTGCCCTTTCAAGGATTCCGTGCCTTTTGACCTGTCTCACTATCATTTACAGGTCAAGCAACCAATGGTTGGCACTAGATGTGCACAAGCCCATTGAAGCCTCAGTTGAAGCTTCAACTTGAAACCCAAGTACTCCGATCATGCAACATATCAATACATATCATATCATTATAATGTATTTAATGGCCGGGTTAAATGTATATACGAAATCAAGCAATTAATATTTCTATTTATATATATATATATGTATGGGGGTGGCCGGGGGGCATTGCCATTGGGACGGGATTTAATCAAACCGTATGGTGAAAAGAAGTCGCACAAAAACTTGGCCACCTGCATAAGGGTGCGAGGAATAGATTGGTAAAATGCGGTGCCAAGATGATGAAAACCAGAAAGGCTGGTGGCTAACTTGAAACTAAGCAAAAAGAACGCGCCACCAGTAGTTTTCTGTAGTCATAAACGATTCTTTTCATTTGGATGCAGTTTTTAGACAACATGTAACATACCTGTTTCCCTCAGCAATACAAACATTTGGGTTGTCGTTTGGCTACCAGCCCCACAAGCATGTATTCACTCCAGGTGACCCACACAAACATAGGATATCATTTTGGCTCTCTAAATTTTAACAGCTGACAATGTGATGTTCATACCGTTGCATACTCCCTGGAAGTCCAACACCAAACAAAGAATGGTCTTCAGGATGATCCATATAAAAAGCATTCCCTACTACCAAGGGACAAAGTTTGCTCTTTGGACTTCCTGGGTACTACTTTTTACGAACCTAAAAGAAGCAAAACTCACTTAGGTGTTGCAACCAGTTGCAATCTTCTTACACTACAACAGTGCAGGAAATGATTGTGTCACTTATGCACCAACCTGAAAAATTGATGGGGAAGATCCATGTAAAAACACGACCACCTCGAAGAAATCTGTCACATAGTCATACACTGTTAATGGTTCAGAAATCCGGTAAACTCACCAGTTGAGGTCGGTAGTTCATTCCCATTATCTACAAGGTTTTATACATCCCAGGTGGTTGTTTGGGATTTCTTCCATCAACAGTAGTACTACAATGTACTACAATTCATTTGGGTACACTACCGCGACGCCCTTGACCCTTTACCGAGAAGCTGTGCTGCTTTCAACAAACTCACATTGGTAAACTCGGCCTGCATGGGTGCAGTCATGGCTGCGTTCCAATCATGGATGCCGAGTGTATAAGCAAGAAAATCCCCATGACTATAACACATACCCCTCCTACCCCTGCTATACAGGATCAAACCCTTTCATTGGAGGGTCCAATGATCCTTAGGGTAAGACAATAAATACCAACAACATTTTGTTAATGGTCCGGACTTTTTTCCAAATTCTCAAAATAGTGGCTCCTAAAAAATTATACAGTTTCCATTTCAAAAGATCACAGCATGGCCACACCTCCCATATTTGAGCAGTGATTCCATGTTTTGGTTTATTTAATTATGCCCTTGACTATAAATAATAATAATACATAACAATACTAAATCATACCTACAAAAGTAAGCTTGCGAGCAAAAAAATACCATCACTTCAACCTGGAAGTATACCAAAACCTCGTTGCTCGTTTGCTCATCATGTCGCAGGGAAAATGACCATCATTTGCTCATTTGTTCATCATGAAGCACCAGGCAGTTTGTTTTTCTCACACGTTCGTTTTCGATGTGTCTTGTGTCGTAAAAAAACTACGACTGAATGTTACTGGAGCACTCGTCGCTCACAGCCCTGCTCTTGTAGCAGAGTCTTAGCTATATCAAGGCACTAATGGCCTCGACGTCGACTTGAAGGTTCGGGTTGCTTTTGGTATCAACACATTTTTTGGTTGGAACATAATCATGTCGATGTTGGAATGGACAAACAATGAAGAAAGAAAGTATATAAACACCATTGAAGATAATAAACATTAACATACATTAACAACGTAAGACCTATCAATCTGTACACCATGTTCCATTATCACAAACAAAATGATACACGATACAAAGCACCATGAACCTCTGAGCTATCGGTGGGAAAACTGGTTGAAAGTGCCGTCACATCACCATTCATCCATCCGGTAGAGGGACTTCTATTGATTCCATCAGCGGAATGGTCAATCAAAGGAGCATGATGAGTACGCCAGGCAACCGTATGAAGATATTTTTTCTTTAAAGCAACCAATTAAGAACGTGCTGTTACTATCTTGATGCTTGTGCCAAGTCCTGGTTGGACTGACGAGTCATAAGTGAAATGCTTGTCATTAACTATAGTCAAACTGGACAAATTCACCAGGGATAAGGGTGAAAATCAAAACAACAAACTGCGGAGTAGAATTTACTGCTAATTAAAGTGGTGAATGGAACCTGGAACAGCTCCGTAAAAAAAATCGTTTTCCTAGTCCGGAAAAGGTGATCTTTGAGACTATATACGTCACATCCGTGACATAGATGCCTCCAACGACTCCTTACTAGTTACTCTTTGTCACTTGCCAACAAAAAAGCCTTAAAAAAAGGGTCTTACAAGTGCGCTTGGTGGAGTCAGATATGCTGTTTACCTTCTGTTTTCACCAGATTAAACAGCTGTTTCGTAGAGAATCGGAATCCAAAACCTTCACGGATTTCACTCAAAAAATCCGGGGTAGTTCAAATCAAGGCGGGGTGTCGATATATGTTTTGTTTCATGGAAATTCAGCAAATATCCATTTGATCTTTCGCACATTTTACATCATTTTACAATATCCCATGACGGATCCATGTATTAATTACCTACATGAACACCATAAACATCAACCGAATGTAAGTAAATAAATCATACATGGCTCCTATGGGGTACTTAGAAGACTACTGGAGTGTACGGTATCAATTCAAAAATGGAAAAACTTGACCTTCTTTTCATGTCACGATTTTGATCCTCCAAAGCTTGACTCAGGATACATCCCTCAAACTGGACGAATTGACTGTAATTCTTGTGCACCTCCATCTGAAAGTAGGTCCGACACGGTCAGTTGGAAGCAAACAAGATAAACATGGCGACACTAGGAGGGGAGCATCATAGTTCAACCAACAACTTGAAAATTAAGCTTCAATGTTGAAAATCCAAGATCTTCGCAAAGCAAGCCGCCAATATCAATAGAAACAGTCAAAAAAGAAGCACTCAGTATTTAATTTTTGCTAATCTTACACTTTGAGAATGCTCCCCATTTAGCCAAGGTGGCAAACTTGACGGTTTAACCCTATGCTCCACCGGGTTCCAAAACTGTTTTTTCAGCGAATCGAAAGGCGATCCCCTTGGGGGAAAAGGCAATCCACACTTGCGACAAGTGGACCATCTGGGTGAATTATGATCACAGTGTTTGCCATATGTCCCCCAGTGTCGATGTTTTTTTTAATCATGTTCAACCCCTAAAGGTCTAATTACATCTACAATTCCTGAAACAAAAAGGGACATGACATATAGCAAACCCTGTATCATTCAACAACAAAAAAACTCATGGCTGACAAGTCTACCTGATCTTCTTCCCCAACGTTTCAACTTGGCAGTTTCATCATCCCAAGTTTCACGGCGGAAAAAAAATCCGACCCTTTTGGATCGATCACATTCCGACCGGCCTCCAATTCACCCAGAAAACCTTGCGGCTTTGACTCGCCGATCCGACTCCGCGTTTTGATGATGATCCGCCGGTTGTTGAACATCCAACAAAAGGATCGGCGCTGGAAAATATGGGGTTGGAATTCGAAGGTTGCGACTTTTCACTGAACAGCCTTCCGAAGGTTGCAAAGTTGCAACACACACGAAAACTTGACAAAGCAATTGGCGATGTTTTTTTTCTTGCCAATATTCGATGGTGTTGACTCGATGTTCCCAGAAAAAAAACATGTAAAGCATCTGATAGTGTGGTATGTTTATACTTAATACATGTACGAAATGGAAGCAGAGGTTCTAGATACTCCAGGATGGTTCTATATTGTCCTTGACTATCATTATCATTGCCATAGCGATCAAATTGAGGATGTACAAACACAACATTTGAAAAGTATATTTGCTACTGATGCTGATCATGATGATGATGATGATGATGATGATGATGATGGAGATGTAGGGTGATCTTCGTTGGTTCTGGAACATGTTCGTTCTGGATCCGTCCGCTAAGTTTTTGGTGACTGACGAAAGTTGTTTGATGATTTTGTGACTAGTTTTTGCTGGACTTTGATGCTTTTCGTGGATTTGTTTATTAGATTGACAGTACTTAAAATGTTTGGACAAAGTAAGAAAAATAATTACCCAAATGTCTATAAATCCCATATCAAAAAGTAAACAATCACCAAACAGAACAATTCCAACATCTAAATATATACAAAAATGAATTATGAATGTAATGAATATATGTGATGGCTTGAATACCGCTGCCACCTATTTTTCTGGGAAGATTCGCTAGCATCGACGGGCTCACTCTTGGTAGGTTGAACATTGGAAGAGGTCCTCGTGGCCCAAATGATCCACCCGGAAAAGATCCCGGTGTTATGTTGGATTCAATCAGGGTATATTTACATGGACATCTGTGAATGTAAATATAAATATGTATTGTGTATTTGCAATTATATACCTACAATGCATACAAACCAAAGTTGTATATATTATACGATATATGTATATGAAAAATACATGGGTTCATGTTTCTCAAATTTCCGGGTGAACGTTGAAATGATCGAAACCACAGCTTAGATCAATTTTATTAGATACAGGCAAGCAGGATGGAATTTGAGGATAGACAATTTGGCATGCCACCAACATTCGCTTTTCACGAGTACCAACTGCCAACTGCTGATGAACCTGGCTTTCCTGGGGTCACCTATTTCCTCCAGCATTTGGTGCATGATTTTGCAGTGCCTTGTATTCCAGGTGGCTTCTAAATGCTGTGTGCTCCGAAATCCTTTTTGGATCTTTTTGGGCAATTTGTCTAATTCACATCAATAATTTTTGGCGATATTTTTTTCCCCAGCATTGAGGCATTGATGTTGAGAGGAGGTCAGCAATGATCTTATTTGGCCGGTTAGTCCCTGAATGTTCCCAGCTTGAATGTTTTATTGTTTCATTGGTTTGTTTTTTTTCCATGGCATGATCTTTTCAATCTTGTTATGGTTTCTGGGAGGTGCGAATCTAGAAAATGAAGTTAAAACAACATCCATTTTTCCCAACAATCTCAGAATCTTTGCAGAAACAAAAACCAATACCATCATATTTCTCCCATCTTTTCCCCAACAAAAAAGTCACACCTCCTTGTTTTAACCCAACGAAACCACCGTATACCCTCCCTGAAACTAACAACAAAAGCCCCTCAAAAAATGAAATGGGGCAATCAAACGGCCGTTTTTTTCAGGTGCTATTTTTTGCCTGTTAGTTTCAGGGATGGTAACTCCCCTACCCTTTTTTAACCCAACCAGCTCCAACCTGATTTTCAGGCCGAGGCCAAGGCCAAGGTACATCCAATTTCTCCAAGGTCATCACCAAGGCACGTGCATCTCGATCTCCAGCACCATAGGTAATGATCACCGTGTTTCCCTTTACTGCTAAGCCACTCGCAAATGCAAATTGAACACCATTTGGCATAGCGGCAGCTTCAGTTAAGGGTAATTGGGAAGACATCTGCAACATCCTGAGTTTTTGATAGGTTCTCTTGGTGGAATTTGGTGCCGTTGCTCTGTATCAAAGTCAACTCGAGGCATGTGTTGGGAGTTTACTCTGATTGAGGGCTCAAACGAAATCCCTACTTTTCACGTTGCCTTAGGAACCATAAAACGGTATAGGAAAAGGTTGAAAAACATTGATGGTGACTGACTATTAGACTATCATTCTTCTGTGATATGGGGGCTTCAATGAAGATCCGTTATTTTTTATTCATCATACATATCTTGGAATGCTGCCACACAAGATCGTATCATGCTGGTAGTGGTGACATCAAGGGTTGGGCAACTCCCAGGATATTTTTCTCATAAGAGCATCCCACCGGGTCTCAAACGCGGAGTTTAATCAAGCAAACTCGCCAAATAACCATACATGTGCATTGTTTGACCCTCCCAACATGAGTAATTCAATCACCCCTGTCATTACAAAGCATCATAATAGGTCATAATATTCACCCAAAGATGCTCCTCAAAGGCATTCCCATGCGTTCCGTACATTCCATATGTCAAGGCAAAAAGGTTCCCTAAATGTGTAGCCATCGAAACCTAGGGGTAGCTCCTTACATATAGCTCTCTAGTTCGAAAGGTTTCGGTTGATACACCACTCTCCTGTGCTCCCTTCAAAAGCACCTAACCATTGGTATCAAGATCACCAAGCATCATGAAAGGTGGCTCTGCTCCGAAGCGATAGGCATAGTGTGCATATTTCCCAGTGCGGCTATCATGGAGGTGTAGCAAGGCCAAGTAATGTTCTCGAGGCAAGCTAGGCGTTGCTGCAGTGTTGTTCACCAACACGGCCTATGGCAATGACGGATGAGGAATAGCACCAGTTTCGGGGGGGGCCCGGGCTCCATTTTGATACCATTTTGGATCCTTGAAGATGTCTCTATGGAGTCCATCATGTATCCCAATATGAACTTGCCCCAAATTTTCTCCACAAATTTTCCGGCCTGCGCGGATCCTCTGATCTGTACATGTGGTGACCTGGGTTGGGCGAACCAATGGGTTAGAACAACCATCGCCTGTGGGGCAAAGAAACTTTCACCTGAAAGGCCTTGAAGAAATGTCTTTGCAACAAGTTGTTGTCTGTCGTTTTTTGCAACAAAAATCTGCAAGCCACAACATCAAACCGGCCTTGGTATCTTTTGAATGTCAGGATCATTTTTGGATCGTCTACTGATTTCAAAAATCCGATGTAAGCATCTTCAAAGTGAGATTGAGACGTGACTTTAATAAAGCAACCCACTTAATACATCAATGAAAAACATGTGAACATTGGGTGATTCCACCAAGAATTGAATTGTTACACTACATCAAATTACAAATATATAGGCCTGTTGCAAGTTATTTTTTTGGTCATGCCTTCAATATGCTTCAACATGACTCAGGCTTAACAACATGTGGCTAACTCCCACCTACAAAAATGCTTCTCTGAAACGTTGAAAACTCACAAATTGATGCAACAAAAACAACCAACTTGAATCTGATTCAGAATATGATGTCATATAATTTCACTCTTCCAAACAAATACAAATGTAGTGTGACTTGAATGAAGGTTTGAAAACGTATATCTCAGTACTGGCTGCTAGCAACTGCACAGTAAAGATTTGTATCAAACTGCTAGGATCAATGGTATTCCAAGTAGATTCCAAAAAACCCATAGGGGACTTTGTTAAGGTCTCTTTCAAACAGAGTTAATCTACTCATTTTGGAGCTCCAAGTCCTGCCAGTCCGCCACTTCCTTTCATGGTTTTTGTGCTACCCAAGTCAGTCTTCCACGAACCACAAACAAAAAATAAAGAAACATGTACAATCTGTTTGGCAAAATCCTGGGGATCTTTCGTTAATCATAGCTAACTCCCTGTTCATATCGCTGTTCAAGTGACTCTTGAGCAATACGCTGCAAGGGGCGAAAGGTAGTACTGTAAACCTTTTCACTGGAGCCGTCCATCTGCGCTGACAAGATGACGTGAGGCATTGGTGTATAGACAAAGTAAAGGGAGTTCCTGCGGTGCACATGTCAGCAAACGTCACGTGTCACCCCGGACTAACCTTTTTTACAAGTTTTCCAGATGAAGGGATGAAATATTGGGGTGAAGATTTGTGGAAAAATATCCGATCTTGGAGAGAAAGGTAGGGCCACGAGTATTTTTCTACTTAGATCTTAGATAATTTTTGGCTACTAATAAAGGATACTCTCAGTTGGGCTTGTGTTTTTTTTCATGCTGCCGTTGTTGCTTGTTGGACGAAAATATTCTGCCAACCAGTTGATATATGAGAAAATGTCCCAGGAATCCATCCATCCATCCGCTTGAAGCCTCCCAAGCAGATTGGGTCCATTTTTGTGGAAAACGTCCGGGGTTTAAGGTAGCAAATCAGCTGGCGTTACTATCAGGAGGTAGTATTTCTAGCATTGATGGAAAAAAAACATCAACATTGGATGATGTTTCACTAATCTGAACAGAAAACAAATCTTGAAAACACATTTTTCGGTACTTTCATGTCTTGAAGAAATACATAGCACAGTCCCTACTTGTCCCTATTGATTGATTCATGTGGGCTCATATGGTCTCAATAAAAAACCTACCTTTTGGCACATAAAAGCTACCAAAAACCACAACAAACCACCAACTAAGTATAACCAAACACAATTCACAGCCATAACAGCACCTTGCTCCCAACAACCAAACATGTTCCACCAAGTTTCTTGTATGTAAATGGGATCCAATTCTTCTCAGCCACATCACTTTGGCCATAGCTCAGCCGATATCCTTTGTGAAAATGTCTCAAAGAAAAACACAAACCATTCATAGTCTTTATAGTCTTTATAGTTGAGACTCTATCTGATCAACCCTTTGTTTTCAATGTTCTTATAAACATCTTTGATCCACTTGGTTTCGGACGAATCGGATAGCATCATGTACAGTACCTTCAAAGGAAACACCTTCGATGAGGCATTTTTTTGTTCACATTCCGTAATCTCTGACGCATGCTGTTTGCCAGGAATCTCCTTTTCACAATACAGAGCCTAAGAGAGCTAAGTAAAGCCATGTTGTAAACAAAAAAACCTTGTAAGATTAAGTACGAAGCTAATCAACATATGGGTGTTTCCAAAAATAGTGGTACCCCAAAATGGATGGTTTATAATGGAAATCCCTATTAAAATGGATGATTTGGGGGTACCCCTATTTTCGGAAACACTCATATACTTGTCATGGTTTTCGCAAAGAAAAGTCCTGACTCTCAAGGATGCTATCCTAGATATTCATCAGTTGACCCAACCAATTCATCGCACATTAAGGTCACCAGGTGCTCCACATATCCACAATCCACTATTTCGTAGATTTGTATTTTTGCAATGGGTCTTCCAGGAAGAAACATATCCATGGCACCATGTCCATATCTCCATCTGCCCCTTGGTTTTGTCTGAATGAAACGGTTTTCCCCTAGGCAAGTCACCCATCATCGGAGTCGTGACATCTTGTGGTTGCACTCCGCTGGACAAATACATTTGCGTCACTGCATCTGTAAAGCCCTGGAAAGTTTAATGAGGTGAGGTAAGTTGGAAAATTGGTAATCTTTCAAGCTTGAATTGTGAGGATTTGAATCATCTCAGGTCTTGATATATTTGATATTAAAACTGTGGATGGAAATCCAATTCAACATTCACCCGAGTGAAATGTAGAACAACATACCCGACTGTAGGATGGGGACAAACAGTGGACTGCAACTGCCCGTAGTACTTCAGAAAAAAAGGTAAGTAACCAGGGTACATGGCACTGCTCGTTTTGGTTTATATTGGCTTATATTGGTTTGTATACATATCTACATAATTCTGTATACATATGTACATATATATATATATATATGTAAGTTTTTGAGACCTCTAGCCTCTAGCAATCTAGTTTTGCCCAACTGTGCCACCTTGTGCCACCTCTTTTGACCCTTCTGTTTGTGGCGTGTCACTATTTGCAAGAAGTTGTTTGAAGATGTTTGAAGTACAGCAGCGTAGATAATTTGATTCTGCTGACAACCACAACAACAACAACAACAACAACAACAACAACAACAACAACAAGGACTCAATTTCTGCTCATACACTTGTGTGTTTCTTAGTTTTTGTTCAAAACCTGGTGCGTTCACATGATTTCACCTTGAATATCTCTTAAAAAAAGGAGAGGATGTTTCCAAAAAAAGGTAACACCAGCAAATGTCTACTTATATCTAAATCACCATTTCCCGTAGGAAAAGGTATATTTGCCTACGTGTACCATACAAATCAACTAAATGTTGGTAATCACATATGTCAGTCCCATTGATCCCATGGCTTTCACTATAGCTGTTCCATCTCTCATCAACAAACTTCCCCCAAACTTCACGGACCTGTGAGTTCTTACGGCAGATCGATGTGTCACCACCATGAGGAGGTTTGGAGTCATACGCCATGATCAAAGTACCTTCCAAGTGAGCCACGAAAAAAAACTCTCCTACTTTCCATTACACTGGTTGGTTAATAGGGATCCTTATAATGGTTTATTATAATCCCTATATACCTGGCTAGTATAATCCCCTGTATACCCTAAACAACCAGGGTTTGTTTCATTGCTTAAGTGGAAGAAGATTTGGGAGAAAGTCACACCCCCGATTTCGAAAACGAACGAATGAGTGGCTTGGAAAACCCAACCGCCCGTGAATGAAGATTTCTGTGATGTTCAACCATTGCCATCTTGGTTTTTAAAGGGTGGATGTTCAGTTTTGGTGTAACACACAATATATACCTTCCTTATACAATAGTTGCCAACCAAAACTCTACGACTGAAATTTGTTGTCTAGCAGCTAGCAATATCTTGATACCAATCATGGCTGCATGTCGTTGGAGCCCTGCATCGACTGCAGTGGCTTAGTTGGATCTCAGGAGGTACGGATGTAAGGTGCATACTCGGATGCGGAGGTTCGCTACGGCGTAAGTCTTTGCAAAGCTGGTTGTCCAAGTGGTGATGGTTTCAACACACAAATTCAAAAACAAATTATATAATTGTATAGTTCGATGGGAATTGTTGCTCAAATAGAGGCGAAAAGCATTATATAACATAAATTTGCAAGCGAGTTTAAAGAAAAAAATATCTGAGGGAAGTATGGACAGGATATGTACATACAAATATCTTTATACGTAATATATACATGACATGTGTATGTATGTGATGTTCCCTTTTGGGGTCATAGATTGTCCCTTTTGAAAGAGTCTATTCTACAGTCACTATAAGTGATGGTGTCAACCTTGGTTGCATGTTTTGCATGTTGGCTTTTGATCTGCCTTGGGGTAGGGTAAAACATAATGTTTGAAACCTTGACCTGAATCTTAAATATATGCATGTACACATGTATAATTGTATATATATATATATAATCAACATCTTGAATAATCATAAATCACCAATACTTTGCAGTGCTTCCATCATTTTTCATGCTTTGGAGCTGATACCTTCGCTCATGGTTCCACAGGAACCCTTCGCTCTTCCTGCCATCTTTGGCACCTGCTTGATCCACCATCTTTGGGTCTTCGGGACCAGTAACGACATGACGGATCAACGTGTTGTTGCCTTACAGCGGATAAGAGCGAAAGGTGATTGGATGCTGCAAATGACCTATTAAAAAAACATTGGAGACTAAACAATCTAAGCGTTTCGTGACATAGGAAAAGGCGCGGTGTTTCTTTTTGTTTGCGTAGTTTTTGCCACTTTGAGGTTGCGACTGAAGGTGTGAGAGAATCAAAATGGAACAACAACTCACACAAGGCGCAAAATGTTCCCTTTGAAACACTTTACCAACCCCTTCTATTCTATCTATGATAGTAAAATACAACAATATGTTTCAACCATCGCCTCTCCATACTTTTCATGCACATAGACAAAGGGTATATCAATTGATAAGTAACTCACCAATTATACACGGTTGAAAGTTCTTGTAAGTTCAAAAGTTCAAACCACCACTTAACCAACAAACCAAACATATCTTATCAATATCAAGATCCTTCTGGAATCAACCGCCTCCCATCATCCTCTCATCAATCTGTGTGGTAGTTTAGTTTCAACAAAAACTTATGGGTTTGTTTATTCCTCCAAGGTGCTGGGGATCCAAGTTTCAGTCCAACAAAGATCATCTTTCCATACTTTCCCTGCCGCTGTTCGAAGTCCACTCCATGTAGACATTGAAAGCCTGGAAGTCGTGAGTCCAGGTTCTTTTTTTGATTTGAAAAGGTCGTAGTTCCATTTCGTGTACCAGGTGGTCAAAGTCACTTTATTTTGGGGATGGTCATCCCACCCTCAATAGGGAATCCTTATAATAGGTATATAAACCCTACGAAATAGGGGTTGATTCTCCCATCCGGAATGGAAAGTGGTATCAGCCCTTCTTTTTTGTATGTCATGCTGGTTGGGAATCCAATAAGAAATGATGAAATTACTGCCTTCGGTTCATGATGAAATCACTGCCTTCAGAATGATGACAATTTTGACATGCCCCTTTCGTGAGCCCTGTAGTTCCGAAGGTGAGCTTATCCTGGGCTAAGTTCACTGGTGTTCCAAATGAAGTGTAGCACTCATGTTCAACCCTGCAGAATTAACATGTTGAACACAAAAGTCATGGGGGTTTGGTTCAGTTGATTTTCCTTTTGAAGTTTTTGGCAATTTTTAGGTGAACCAGCCCTTCATTTTCAGGCGCGTATTCACTGATGTTCAACCCAAGGTGCATATCCAAAGGAGATGAATCACCGCCATTAGGCCACTGACTCCAGGCCATGGAATCAACAGAGGTGCTACCGATGATGATCTCTGAATGCCAGATTTGATCGATGACAACCTGAAGCACCGAATGATGCACAAATGGGTTCAAATTGGCACTAAAATTTGAAGATTCGACAGAAAAGCATAAACAACATGGAAAGAAGCAATGTTTCATTACAGAGTAAAACTAATTTGTTTGAAGCACATTAAAAAAAAACACAAACTTCAACAACAAGCAAACTAACATGGTTTTCAAAATATACAGTACACGTCTAGTTTCTTCGAACTTTCAAAATCCTAATACACGTAATTATGCGTATAATAAAACTTCAACGTTCTACAAGGCTTCAGTCTGATTCAAGTCGGCCAGAGTTTTCCGACTTCCGTTAGTCACCTAAGGGTAGCTCTTCAAGTCGAATTTGGGGGAACAGTTGTCAAGAGCAAGGATGGTCATCATGGACAGTAAGTCAAACTTCAACACTTGTGGCTGTGACAGTTACTCTATATACTGGGAACCAGCATATCTCATATCCCGCATCCAGCCGGCACTTTTGAGTCAATGATGTTCCGGTTTTCCCGTTTGGTTGGATATGTGATCCTTCCCTGGAGGGTAGTCTTTGGTTCATGTCAAAGCACTGATCTCTAAGAGCCAAAAGAGGGTAGAACACATTTAGGCAAAGCAAGTTGAGCCACAAGAAAAACCTCGTTTCTATTATACTGATTGGTTAGTAGGGATCCTTATAATGGTTTATAATAATCTCCGCATAACTGGGTAGTAAATCCCGTAGGTGTTTTTTTGGGGGAGGTGTAGATTACTAAGCGTTTTTGACAGAGTTTTTTTACATTTTTCAGGGCTCTAAGCCGCCATTTGCCACCAAAGACACCGCATCCCCAGAGCCTTCGGGACCATCGTAGACGGCGTTGCGTTGCAAGGTCTCTCGACGGTGGCGCCGGGCGACCACCACCACACGGTCGTCCTGGGGATTTGGAGGTTTACACATCGTGAAACGAACGGTTCGCACCTGAAAATAGGTCGGGCCCAAAACCCATAGGATCCATGGGACTGGTATATTTACCTACATTTGGATGATTTTTATGGTAAATGTAGGTAGATATACCATACATGGATGCTATGGGAAAAGGAAACTAATTATATATTTCCAACCATCCATATTCAGGTGCTATGTTAGTTTCAGGGAGGGTAGTGTGGAAGGTTGGATATGTTAGAATCACTGGTGTGTAAATGAATTGATTCCCACTTAAAATTGGTTATACCCACTTATCAATTGATTATACAGATATGTTAGGGTTAGGCTAAACTCATTGCTTGAGTTGATAGTTCACATGCCGACAGGTTCTGGGTTCTTGCCTAGTTCCGTTCCACTTTCGTTTGCAATTTGCTGCAGAATTTGAAACATCTTGAAACCCTAGGATATAATCTAGGTCATCAACAGGCTGGTGTCTATCTTCACCCAAGTTATGAGCAAAGACTTCCTCCACATTCCCATCATCATCAAACAACAATTCATCCAGCAGAATCATTTTAGCAAAGTGTGACGAAGGGGTGTCTTCTCACATCATTTGCATGAATGATCACTTTTTGGAAAAAAAAGGCAGGTTTTGAAAATGGTAGGTAAATGCAAGGAAAATGTAATTCGAAGTCACCCCTCGTGGGAAGAATGTACCAACTGCTGCTGCCTACAATCCACTTACAGGATTGCTGTCATCTAGCAATTATGAATAGTAGAATTTGTAACAAGCCTCGTAACCTGGTAGCCATTGTGCTTAATTGATCTTAATTGATGTATATATAATATATATATATATATGTACACATAGATATTGATATATGAAATAAGAATTATAACGATATGACCATATAATGATAAACTCATAACGATATGATATCATCAAAATGCAATAAAAGACAGTTGACAGGTTTTTGTTTAATTCGTACCCCTTGTTGTGAATCGTCCTGAATGAGGACTGATGGATTGATAATGCTTGCTCCAAGACGATGTCCTTCTGGGTCTCTGAGTTGCAATCGGACGTCGACCTGAGTCTGGGGTATCCCGCTTGAGGCGTGTTCAAAACGGTGGTTATATTCCATCAGATCGTTGCCCACTTATTTGATGAGTCGCTAGACTCCCAACTAGAGAGCTGCAGCGGGCAAATCCATCAACAACTTTCCACTTGCGGCTGGAATCAAGGGTATGAGCGATCTACTTCAGCAGTTTTGGGAAGGTTCTCATACCAAACCATGATCTATCGTAAGGGGTGAAGTCTGTTGACAGGGTTTGCTATCAATTGCACAGGAGACAGATTCAGTTCTATTCTTATGAATGCTATCTATATGTACCTTTTGTGTGTGCATCTGCGCTAAACAAATTTCAATGTTGTCAGGTGTCAACATCAATCCTGCAAGAACAAACCACCGTCCAATCATCCATGTAAAGACAAGCTGAATAAATAGGTATAATTCAATATAAAACAAACCTGAATACATATACCATAGTATCCTACCATCCATCAGCGGGCCTTCCCTTTCTCCCCCCTTCAAATCCTTCAAAACCATGAGACTGTGTGATTGTCAACCACCACACGTTCTGGAATATCTGGCAGACTTCCATCATATGCAGGATCTGGCAAGAAACTACAACCCACCAATGCTGCAGCCAAAACGAAGGGCACGACCAAACGACCTTTCGTATGCGAAGCCCACCATCTCCTTGGTGCGTCCGAAGAATCGAAACCCTTTGTTGGATCAAAAATTGCAGGAAGATATCCAGGTTAGAGGGAATCTCAAACAAACAAGCACAAAATTAACACTATTCCTTTAAAATCATTGTATGTAAACTCAACTCTTGGAGCTTTCAGTGAAACTTGAGTTGAATCAAGTTTTCACTAAAACTTAAGTGTATTCTCAGAGGACTTTCATCTACTAGTTGGTGGTTTCAACCCCTTTGAAAAATATCTTAAATGGAAATCGTCCCCAAATAGGGATGAAAATAAACATATTTGGAACCACCACCTAGATCTACTGTTGAAAACGCGCTGATGGCCTAAAAACATGGGACTTTTCGCACCTACAAACATCCCCGCAATCACTGAGCCAAAGGACTTTCCTGAAATCACGATCAGTTGAAGCGTTATTTTTTTTCCCTACTGAATATGTAATCCCTAAAAGGTTTACACCCCGGAAAACTAACATGTCCCCTAAAAAGGGACTATTTCAATAGGAAATACATCTTCCAACCATTGATTTTCAGGGGATATGTTAGTTTTCAGGGGAGTAATGCCCAAAAGGTTTAAAGGTTAACCATTGGCTGAGTAAGAGCAAACAACATGCATAGATTTACAGTGTATACAGTGTACATACGGCTACTTGACATCTTTTCAATGATCCTTACTTGAGGAACAAGACAAGGAATAAAACCCCTCAGTGAATTTGATCATATTTCACTGACTTCCGGAGAAATGACACGAAGGCATCTTGGGGAGATTTCCATTACTCTGACAAAAACCCGTATAAGATACTAAGCTACCCTTTTTCAGGATGCATCCCCGTCCTTCTTGTTCAAAAGAACTCCGTCTTTCCCCAAAAAAATGTTGTGTACTAATTCAAGTCTCTGAATTGGCTGCTGGACGCATTTCGCGAGAAGGTAGGCAGAAGCATAAGTCCACACTAGGAACAAGGCCAAGTTTACTAAGCCCGTCTGCGGCCATACTGCATAGCACAGGAATTGAAAGACATAGACCTCCGTTGCGGGGATGATCGGTCAAACTATGAAACTGGTCGGAAATGATGGGACACACATTTGAAACACAACCACCCTCAACAGGTGAAATATGGGCACCAAATTGGATAGCCAAAAATATACAGAGTTGCTTCGAATCAAACCATTGATGATTGGAGGGAAGCACATAATATTCAAAAATAACATGATTGTTGATGTGGGCGACAGAGACAGGCAGCCAGAATTTTCAAGCATGGATAAGATATATTGGCGGTATAGGCATAATGTCTCATGAAGCTCTTTTGAGCAATCGGAATCCGTGGTATTCACATATAGCATTTCAAATTGCCAGCAACTTCCCAAAAGAAATTCGGTTCTGAATTGCAACCATCAACAAGGATGTGAGGGAAACATCCAAAAGCGGCAGCAGTATCCAAATGAAAAACATATAACCCTTTAACATGAAACAACAACATAGTAGAGATATACAGATATACACAGTCAATTCGGCTTTTGCAGTGATGTTCATTCCTCTATATTAACTATCAACCAACCCTCCCTTTCAGCATTTTTCCAACTACCAAGGTGCGCAATAGGAATAATTTTCCAAAAAGTCCATCTTGGAAAAGGCATAGGAAAACCTCAGCACAACAAGCCAACCGAACAGTTTCCAACCTCACGAACCTCGGGGGAAAACTACAGAAAAACAGAACTTGCTCTAAAGCAGCAAGGCCAAGTATCTGGGCAAATATTACAGTAAATTGTTTAATTCCGAAACCTGAATTACGGGCATTTTGGGGGGGATTCCCTTCCTAAACCACCATGTCAGGTGACCTCTGCTGAGGACGTTATAATTTGCCCAGGAAGTATAGGAAAAAGAAAGTTATTCATAACTTTTGGATACTTTTGGAATCATAATATCTCATCATTTCTTGTCATTGCTTATGATGAACAACACCCCGGCACCGCTTGATCTAGTGAACACTTCATGAATTACATATGTGACATGTGTTTTGTCTCTAAACCACAACTTTTTTACAGGATGTTGTCCAAAAAACAGTAAATCCTCTCCAACCTGGCACTTACACTAGAAAAACTCATAGATCATGTTTGTTCTGATTATATTTGTATCTTATTGCTTGAAAGAATGGATTTTTTTAAAGCATCTCATCACTGTGTCAGGGCGGACTCCTGCTGATATTTCTGGGCGTCACTATGCGTCACAAACGACATGTTACTGTTTGGGGTATTTCCACCAACCTTGGGGGAAAACAAATGGTTGAAATGTTGGGTATTTGAGAAATACCATCTTTTGGGATATTTCAAGATTCCTCGACCAACCTTAAGCATGGTGTGACCTCAAGATTCTCTCATTTTAATGAAGTAATTCTCAAAATTATCATCAGGATCCATGGCAAGAGATGGCCCATGTTTTTTCCACCAATTTGGCCAAAAAAATGTTGTTTTGCCTTTTCACCAGCATGGGAACAAGGAAATTCGAGGAGACACCGAACATTAACCACATTAATATATTTCATGAAACTGAATTTTCACACACAAACATCTGGAGAACAACATAGATGTCCCAACATACTTCCAAGAAAAAAAACATTGGATTTCCCACTAGAAACTTCCTTGTTTTGTTTGTATTTTTTTCTACCCTCTGGTAAACTAACATAGCAATGGAAAACCACCATTGTTTATTGGAGATACATCTTCATTCATGGTGGATTTCCCAGCCAGCTATGTTAGTTGCTCCCGGAGTGTACCACGGAAGTTCCAGGAAACATCGGCAGAGGTAGACTTGGAAGACCAGCCAAGCCAAAGAGAATCATGGCTTGGAAGGGCAACAAGACCTTGGGGGACATCCAATGGCCACATTGGATGTCCCGTTGGGGACGTTAGGATCAGTGGGTTATTCACCTACCTTATAAATGGGGTATTCCTTCGGGTTACAACCCACTGATCCTAACCTTTTACTAACTTCCTGGGACATCCAAGCAGCTTTTCTGGTCCAAACTATAAGCTGGATAGTCTATAACAGTATTGAATCACTGTGACAGAATTCATTCTGAATAATTAGTGAATACACATGTTCAGTAATTCCCAGTGGATTTGGCAATTCATGATGTATTTATATGTATATACTATATATCTTTGGGTAGTATGGTATAGAGCATTTCAGAAATGAGCTGGTTTGGCGGAGGATTCACCCTTCTATCAAAAACGCCCTTTGATCGCTCTGATTCAGCTCGAATGATGGGATATATTGGTTCACGTGTCTAAAACCAATCGGAACCAATCATCAGTGTCGTCGAAATGGCAGCAATTCACAGAGATTGTTTGGAGCAATTCCCATTCTCAAGCACCATTTTAATGGGAAATCACGTGGGCAAATTTTGGTTGTGGAAATCATGGTGGCTAAGCGTAGTCGAGATATGTCGAGATAAGTCAACGTGGCATCTATAAGCTTGTTCAAAGTAACCCCCCAAAATCTGCGGAGTGGACCCAAAAGTGATTGAACTTTTAAAGCCAGAAGAATCGCCAGGTCAATGTGGATTCGTGGGTATTTGTTGGACCGTGAAAACATCCCTAAAATCAAAAGGATGTTTTTTGCGGTAGGTACAATATTGGTACAATGCTTAATTCATGAAGTGTTTGGTGCTGGAAGCTTTGCAATAGCCTGAATTCTTAGAAAACACAAACTTTCTGACCTGCAGTCAAAAGTATGATTTGGATTGGTCCTCGAAGTCCATAAGCAATCCACTGGTAATGGTGAGATTCCTGTAAACCCTAGTAAGAACCACCATTCATTTGGGGAGCTCCAACCTTTTGCAAACATACCAAGCACCACCTGTACCCAAGAGACTGAAATCCGCGCAGAGAGTTTGTAGCCCCAGGATTTTGCTTGGAATTCTTGGACACTAAAGACCAAAAACAAGGCCTTGAAGCAGAACACGTTTGGTCAAAACGGAAGCTGTGAAACAAGCGTAACGCTGTTATACGCTGTTTAGACAAGTGACTTGTTGGGGAAGAAGGATAAACATGATAACATGACAACTTGCTTGACACATGATTCATACGGTTCGATCTATTCATTTTCATCATGTTGCGTTGTTACATGATCTGATCATGATCTGTCTAGATTTTGGATGCTATTAGTGTTATGTTGAAACTTTTGAAAAATCAATGAACCGCGATATACACTCCTGACAACTAACATGGAACCCCAATATTCGAGGTTTGTAGATGTTTTTACTTTTCCAAGCGTCCTTTTTCTGATTCCAGCAGTCTTCTGGGGTGTACTGCAACGCTTGGGATGTTAAAAAAAATGAAACATCGGTAGATGGGATACCTACGTTCCATGTCAACAAGGATGCAGAATTGGACTGCGAACAGTATGTCAACATCATCTTGCACTTTCTAAGAAATTTGACAAGCAATTCGGAACATATTCAGAGAGAAACTGATTTGACATAAACAAATAAGGTTGACAATGTATAGGTATATGTAATTTGCATCAACAAGTCAAATGTTGAGTGCTTTGAGAGATGAAGTTTCCATGGCAGGAGTGTAAATATATAAAACAACATTTTGTGAAGGAAAAATCTATGCATCGCTCCCTTCACATCAAAATGCGAGCAGCAACATGTCTTTATATACCCGGAACTCACATGTAAAATATTATTGATGAAGTTTGGTGCATCGTCAAAAGGGCAATAACACATAGGTCTGATAATCTGATATGATTAGAAATCCCAAAACAAACAAGTTTGAACATGATAACATGTTGATACGAAACACCCCAAAAAAACAAGATCACCTGCAAAAAAGATATTTTGCTGGAAATCTTTGCTTTTCTTGAAGACGGTGTTAGTTTGTTCTCAATCTCATGGTGTACAAAAGGTAGATCCTAGGTGCCCATACCAGGCCAATCGCCATAGGGGCCCATAACCAACAGCAAGTGCTTCCATTTGGCCGAGGAGCTAAGTAACCCAAAGGCGCAACAAATTGCAAAGCAACATTGTAAGGATTGCGCCAAGAGAAGCAACCTCAACAATTGAAGGTCAAAAGCCACTTAAGATTGGTAGCAAAGAAGATGGAACCACCATTTACGATGCTTCAAAAACTATATCCCGTGGTGAACAAGGTAAATGTCTGAACCATAATAAGTCTGACTGTGTCTTGTGACACGGTCACACTGGAAGTTGTGATAAGTTGCTTAAATAAATAGTGACATGTATGGATGTACATATATACATATAATAGTTACAGACACACCTACAAACAGATAGATGTGACATATGTATATATATACGTATATTTACATAGAGAGAGAGAGAGAGAGACATACCTACTAAGCACCCTTCCTGAACATTTCTTTCAACCATCCTTCATGGGCAGATGCCATTGGTTCAAAGGCTTCGCGGAGCCATCGACCGCTGAAAGTCTCATTTTCTACCGTGAACCAGCTATTTGAACAAAACATGTACTACCAATTCAAACAGAATCTAGTTGGTGGTTTCAACCCATCTAAAAAATATATAGTCACAATGGGAATCTTCCCCAAATAGGGGTGAACATAAAACATATTTGAAACCACCACCCAGAAATAGATTGAATTGGAACTGCAACTAAAATTGTTTGATGCGAGTGTGTAACATGCAGTACATTCAATGTATCACAAATTATACTACATCTTGAAATAAATCAAAATTGGACAAAATTGGCTTCAAAATGCAACGGCTTCATTTCCTCGTCTTGGATTCCCAAGTTTGCCTTTCGGCCCCTTGTATAGCTATAATAGGCCATTATGTGGCCGAAACAACTGCATCAGTGAATAGGTTGCATATTTCATTGTTGACTGCATTAGGCGGTGCAGGATTTCTGCATTTCACTGTATCATATTTAACGAACTTTTAAAACATCCAGTTGTCCTATGAGATCCTTCCGACCATTGAAGGTTATAGGACGATACAAAAGATAAGCAAAGCCTTTCTAAAACCATGATGCTGTTGGTGGCTGAAATCCTGCACCAGTTGATAGGAAGTTTATCCCGTTATTTACAGGGTTTTAATGGGTTTTATACATCCAAGGTGGTGAAGGATTTTGTCCATCAACAGTACCATCATCTTCACAATATTTTTGTTGATCAGCCAAACCCTCATCCCACGGGGCCACTCGTGTTTTTTTCGGGCAACCATGTTGAGATATTTTGGCTTTCTGGTCTAACAATTGTCGAAGCTTAGCTAAGAGCATGCCCAGAATGAAGACCTGGGCCATGCATGACTCACTCAATGTAGGGTGTGGAGCTGAACATGGTTGTTGTACTGTTGTTGTTTGAATATCTTTTTCAAGTTGAGGTGAGATGAAGAATACGTGATAGCTGTTAATGGAAGAAATCTTGCACCACCTGGGATGTATAATTTTTATGGTAAGAAGGGGATACAACTACCAACCTCTGATGCAGGATTTCTTCCAGCAGCAGTTCGAAATTTGTTGAGATCATATTGGCTCAAAAAAACATTGATCGCATGCTTGCATCTCAATACTGGATTCCAAACAAATAATGCCCAACCGATATACCAAATGAACAATCAATCTACTTTACATACATATCATATATAAGTTTGAAGTTTTGGTCACCAAACCACCAGTATGAAACCGCTTGAAGGTCTGCCTCAGTAGAAAAAACTGGCGATGGAAAACACAAACGTAGAATGCTTCCTGTGAAGAGAATTGTGGGTTTTCAGCTCGTCTTCTTTCTTGTTTGGGAACAAGAGTTCGGGTTACTCTACTTCAAGGTATAAAAAGATCAAACTATTTTCTCCAATTCCGAAAGACTTGAGACTTCAGAGTGTTTGCTCTGAAGTCACTGTTTGCCGCCTGGCTATCCTCAGTAACTCTTGCTACATCTTGCTGAAAGTCATCTGCTTCGTTCCGATATTATCTGAAATCTATATATATATATATACCTGGAACACAAATGACCCTTTTTTTGATTTGAAGAGGCCTATTTTGTAGGGTGCAACCCCCAAAACAAAGGACAAACAGGTTCCAAGGATTTCCAAGGTATATTTACAAGACCAATTTGGTGAAGGACAGTTTCCCTCGCAGGACCCTCAGAAACAGCTGTTGGACAGGCTGGCTTCAACCATTCCCATGCACAGAAACAACTCGACTATACATCTAAAAATCAAATCAGTAACATAACGTTTCCTTACATCAGTATTATCATATGTATAATCATTTCACTACTTGTCAATAAGGTTGCTATAATCACCAGCCATCTAGGAATATCACTTGCAACTCGAACCACCAAACTCTCGAGTTTTTTCTGCCAAGTTGCATGGAAATAGCAAATTGGATGGAACTTCAACATCACAACACCAATATCCAAGAAGGTGTCCGTGGCATAGAAGGAGTGCTCCTCCGGTATGCAGGTCACTAGGTGTTTCGTGGTTTGGCAGAAATTCTAGGAAATTTCTAGGAGTGTCGTTTAAATCAGAAACCAAGATGAACTGCCCCATGCAAAGATATCCTTGCTCACAACAGCTATTCTGTCAGTATCAAGAAACTACAAGCAAACTTTTTCCATCTTCAACAACAAAAAAAACAGATCCAACAATCAAAACTTACATATGTACTCCTTCCAATAGTGCGTCCTTGTACCAATCCACATCTTCATTTGCAAAGAGAGGGATGAAAATCAAAAGCCACGGCAAGAAGAACAAGAAAGCCATCAGCAAGCACGTCTTCCTGAACACACCCAGCAAATTCGGTCCCTGATGTGCTTCTAATTTCCAGATATTTCCAGTATGCAGTATGCCCCAAAAACAGAGGATGTCATGTGGTATCTCATGCCCCTTATATAATGATTTTTTTGTGGGAAATTGAACATGCTGGTAACACACTTCGCCTACTTTTTCAAGACAGTGTTGTTTTCCAAACTCCGTCATAGTCCTTAGTTGCTCCAGTTCAAGTATAATTATTATAGGATAAAACCATTGGTGAGTGGAGAGGGCCTCTTTTGAAGGCACTCATCCACGAATGGAGGAAACTGGAGGAAATTTAAAGCTGCAGTAAAACTGGTGGCAAGAGCTTTCCTTGATACGCAAATGTTTGAGCCAGTTTTCTTACGTTCACTGCAGAGTATCTCAAATATTTCCAAATAAACTCTTGAGGAATTTGAGTTTTGTGACGCATCTTTTGGTTTTTGTTTTTGTTTTCCAATTGATGCTTTTCAGGATGTCAAGGTTTTGGTGGACTTTGGATGTTTTGTCCCAACAAAAATGCGGAAGCAATTACAACCAAAGGGATTTTTGTTTCCTCAACTCATGGAGAATCCAGAACTTTCGAACTTCAAATGTGGCATTCACTACCTCCCCCCGTATACAATGGAACTAACAGGACTACACACAACTTGAAAACATCCTATTAGAACGCGGATTTGGCATCTACAAATCGGTTTCAGTCCCAACGAAATTAAACGAAAACAGGAAACACAACACCTTTGCTTTTCAGCTCGCAACGTTTGAGTGCCAAAATTCGTTGACAGATTCCGAGGCAAAACAAATGGCGTTAGAAAAAGAACACCAGCTATTGCTGCTTTCTTTGGACGTACGTCCAGCTAGGTGGTGGTTTCAACCCATTTGAAAAATATGCTAATTGGGAATGTTTCCCCAATATGGGAATGGGAATGTTTCCCCAATATCCCCCAATTGCGGTGACAATTAAAAGATAATAAGTGAAACCACGACTTAGCCAGTATATAATTTATCAACATGGAGAATCCGTGATTTGTAGGTGTTTTGCTTATTGCACATAAATGATTCCCAACCTGGAGTATACGTGGATTCCACTGAAAGTATTGGAAAAAGTCGTTGGTATCTAGGTCTTCCTGTCATCTCCCCACTGTCATCGTCCCAGCTCTATGTTTGGAGTTGTCTCAAATTGACAGACCATTTACAAACAGACCCCCAAGTAATCCGCTGAAAACAATCCAATTGGAATGAATATCGGAAAAATAGGGATTGTATCCCCACTAATGTACCTGACTAGTTGGTGGGTTCAAGCCATTTGAAAAACTATCAGCCAATTTGGTTCATTTCCCCGATTTTCGAGGTGAACTACTCAAAAATATTTTTCAGTTGCAGTACCACCAGGCGCCAGGTGACATAGTCACATTGGTACTGTTTTACAATACTAAGACCCTGAGAAAACACACAAAAAAGGTCCCTCAGGTCTATGACTGAACACCTAAAACCTCGTTTTGGACGGAATCCATGGTGGTCGGATGGTGGTCACTCCAGGGAGTCTTCACAAGGTCCCACCCTGGTCCCTGGCAACGTTTGACTAATGGGTTTGGTGGTTTGGAAAGCTCAGAAAAAAAAAACAACAATTTCCTAAAAAAAAATCCTGTAAACCGCAAATATCAACATGAAACACAAAACTTTGATAACCACATTGGAAATAATGTTTATATGGATTTATAACCCCACAGCTTGGGGTTTGTATTATATGTCACATACATCTCCAAAGACTACTTAGGGAGCGGATAGCTTGGATGCATCATCAAGCAGTCATGGAAAAAAAACACATGTAGCCCAAGCTTCAGCAGGGTAATGCTCTTCAGGCAATGCGACAAAGGCTTGAAGAAGAACCAATACACCACCATGCAGCCTCATCACATCAAGTGATGGTCCAAAGAATTGGATATTGGATGATATTGGAAGTCATCTCATCACGCCCCTGAAGTTTAACAGCTCGCCACTGAAGGGAAAAAAGTCTCTTCCAACCATCATTTGAAAAAAGGTGTAAACTCGCTGTTCATTTTCCGGGGCAAGTTTTTGAAGCGCATGGAGGATGAACATCAAAACAAACATGTGGCTCGCTCGATGCTTCTGAGGTGAAGTACTTCACCATTAGACGGTCGTACGTTTAAAGGTA
Organism: Breviolum minutum Mf 1.05b.01; assembly: GCA_000507305.1. NCBI lineage: Eukaryota > Dinophyceae > Suessiales > Symbiodiniaceae > Breviolum > Breviolum minutum. The sequence goes on from DF241784.1 coordinate 30,597, forward strand.
GCATAGTTAACAAAATCAGAAAGGAATGCCTTTTCATGTTTTTCTTGAGACTTGCGTTGATTTGAAAATTGCTTCTGGGAGTTTTGTCTGTTAACTTCATTTCACAGTTACTCTGAAGTGAAGGATCCAATCCATGCATTTTGCATGACATATATGCCATACATGGAGGATATGCGGAGACTCATGAAACCAAACGACCCTTTGAGTTGATGTCACATTGGCCTCGCGGCCTCACGTCATGATTTCGCTACATAAAGCTGGCTATATATATGTATGTATATATGTGGGTGTTTCCAAAAAATAGGGGTACCCCAAAATGGATGGTTTATAATGGAAAACCCTATTAAAATGGATGATTTGGGGGTACCCCTATTTACGGACACGCCCATATGTGTATAAATAAAATACTACTCCTTAAACCCAAAACAAGTGATGTTTCAGCAATTTTAAGTGTGTAGCTTGGCGGCCAAGCAGCTCAAAAACCAACAGTGCATTTGCAAGGCATTCTCTGTAAAGTGAGGCACCCAGGCTTGCAACAAAAAACTTTGTGCTAACAAAGTTGGCCATTCAGCTGCCATAGTGCCAGCAGCTTTTCCAATCATGAAGGCCTGGGGAGATCGAGGTGGATGGATGGCACAAATGACATCCAGAGTTGTTGAATTGACTGGCCAGTGCTCCAGGGAATCCTCATTGGCTAGGGAGATAGAGTTGAAAATTATGGTTTAAACAGTCTCAAATGTATATTGGGTTTACCAATTGATATAGTGAAAGACAAGCCATTGGATAGTGGGTTTCGCTAGCGAAAACAATCAAATAAGATGACATCTTTCCCCAAACTGGCTAGTGCGATTCGTGATGCGAATGAAACAAATCAGGGTTTTATCCAGATTGCATTCTGTTGCTAAAATCGAAATATCACCACCTGGAAGGTAAAAAAAAAACCATCGGTGATAAACTTACCAATCGCAATTTAGCAGTATTTTTTGGGGCATCGGTCGAGGCTCGACCATGGGACCGACATACACCACTTGACTCTTGACCATCACCCCCCAGATGACCTGTAAGCATCATATTTCATGGGCCAGCTCAGCTTTGGAGTACATATACTGTATATATACATATTCTGGTTGGTGGTTGAACCAACCCATCTGAAAAATATGCTTGTCAAAATGGGTTCATCTTCCCCAAATAGGGGTGAAAATAAAAAAAATATTTGAAACCACCACCTAGTATTTCATATATACATATATCAAACTGTACAGTATACATTGATGATGACTATAGTTGCAAGCCATTTGGCTACGAGCAGATACAGTATCATGTTGAGTCTGCATTAGGGATGGACAGTCCGAAAAATCTCCAAGTGCTTGGAGCTCATTGACAAACAATTCGCTTCAAATATAATACTCATATAATTATACAAACTGACCCTTGCTATCTGTTTGGTTCATTTTGGATACCCCCATTTCTTCTTTCATATCACCACGTAAAACAGAAACTTAATAGAAATCCAAAGCAGAACTTGAGACCCTTCTCTTCCAATCAAGTACAGCAAACCACAAAACAGGGAGAAACCTTCGGACCACCCAGTGATTTTGTAGCTTCCCGGGCTCTCCCACAACATCGCCGACACACGAGGCAAGACACTGGAATCAAAGAGAAGGCATACAATGGGTAGATGGTGGTACTTCTCCGCATGACATACCTGTTTTTCACTATTGATGGAAAAGTCACTCCGAACGGTTCGGGTTTTTTTTCTCCCACACATAGGAAAACTAACTAAACTTTCCCTTTAAGGGACGTCTATGGATGAAAGTTAACAACTGTTTTGGATCCCTATCTGAAGTTCCTATGATTTGACGCTTTTCGTGCGCTTTTTTTTTTACCAAGTTTCCACTGGCATCATTCCTCCACTGTCCAAAATGGACACAAAATAACACAAACTAAAGCGTATAGAAATACTCATAGCATCCATATATGGTGTATTTACCTACATTTACCCATAAAAATCAACCATTCATGTAGGTAGGTAAATATACCATGTATACATGGATACTATGGGATATAGAATCCATATTTCAAAAATTCAACAAATCCGATGTCCACAAAAAGACGACCCCACCCCCACCCAAGAAAAAAACGACCTGTTAAACTGTTATTTGCATCTACATCAATACTTGAAAACCTATGCTGCCTATGCAAGTACCGAAAAAAACACATCCCAAGCAACACTTAAAGCTCAGGAGGTTGCTTGGGCTTGTGATTCTGTTTGGGCGGGGAACATTTAAACAAGTACCAAAATTGGGTCAAGGGGTGCTGCATGACTCAGGTTGATTATGTACTAGTCACGTTCCAAACAGAACATCCGGCTTCAACCATCAACTTTGCATCCAACCCATCATTTGGTTTGACAATATCCCAATGCATTAGAAACTTCATAGAAATACCCAAAATAACCAAACCCATCAAACCCTCAAATGCTAAAGGAATTATATACATGTTCCCAAATCATAATTCTTGCTGTTTACAACAAGTATCACCCAAAAAAACACCCTGCCAAACCCCCCAGAAAATGATACCTGTTCCAAGAATCACCCCTTCAAAACACCTACTGGGAAGCCAAATTCTTAGCCCGTTCATGCGCCAAGTTGCTGTACCATCGTTTCTTCCTTGGGATTTTTCAAATACGCTGAGAAGAGGACGAAACCACTGAGCATGAAAAACCACGGCCTCGGTAGATGAACCAGCATGCAAATGTTTGATTCTTATCACAGGTAGAGATACTAATCCCTCATGAAAGAGGCTATCTAAAAGAAAACGTCCCATTATGATAATTATGTAAGAATCAGAATACCTGATTTCTTGAAGAATTTAGCATTGGCATTGAGATTTTTGTGGGCTTAGTAAGTCACTGTTTTGTGAGGATTCGGAAACGATGACCTCGTTTGGTCTTTGGTGAGCAAAGTTTGTTGCGAGCATCGGCACTGTTCTTATGGACCTTGGGTTGTTGAAATTGGGCTCTGGGGTCGTTAAATTCCCACCCCAAACAAAGCATTATTATGGGTAAATTAATCAAAATTACCACATACGTTTGTATTGTTTGATTCCCCAAAATATAGGTGATTTAATTCCCACCTATTTTGAGTTTCGAGCTTTGCTGCACCAATTCACCACCTATGAACATATATGGATATATATGGTGGAACTATGTCCAAAAGATTATGATACTCCTTAGCAAACTGCTTAGACAATAGACATGTCACGTTTGAAAAATCAACCGCTCCACACATATTTGCACTGTTCCGCGTGTCTCTAAAAAAAGATCCTCAATTTATCTACTGGTTCTTGGGAACTGACCCCCCCCCCAAACTAAGGGGGATGAAATTGTAATGAAATTGTAGATGGCTAAACAAAACACTTATTCTTCAAATTCTCATTTCCGAAACACCAATCTTCCTTTTGACCAAATCATTTCGCCATATGATCATATCTCGCAAATAGCGGAAAAAAACACATTAACAAAAAAACACGGAACAGATTCATTTCCCGTAGCATCCGTGGGACTGGTATATTTACCTACATGTGCCAATAAAATACACCAAATGTAGGTAAATAGACCATACATGGATGGTATCAAAGGGAAAAGTTGGGTACCCTTGGGAGAGTACCCCAGATATACGTATACCAACATATACCACCTAGACATGTGTTAGATAATGGTTGTATAGGGCACTATGGGGCAATTCTTGGGGAACAACTGCTAGGGTACCCTCCCACAAGGGTACCCAAATATTCCCCTTGATGGTATGGGTTTTATAAAATACTCCGTATTTGTTGGGGTCTGAACTTCTGCCACAGAATTTCATGACTGACCTCGAGCAAAAGTGGTAGGAAAGTAGATCTTGCTTAGGCTTGATTTCAAGGACATGATGTGTGTCTCAAAATTGGTCATGTGGAATCCAAAACGAGGTATTTCCAACTTAAAAGATGATCTACCCATTCAAGAGGTTGGAGGGTTTTTGTTAGTGCACTTTTGAAACATGAAACATGGTCATGTATTTATTATCATGATTATGATGATAAACTATTATATAATTTCATCATAAAGTAACATTGTTGTATAACACACTCTGTACCTGATTATCCTTGACATTTGTCTTTATAACTTCAACTTGACAACCCCCCAAAAAACATCCTTTTTAGACCAACCAATGTGCCAGACCAACCAAGGGACACCCAGGTAAAACCCCATCCAAAGAAGTAAATGGGTTCTGTCACGCCCTTGGCGAACAAATGTCCCAACACCACATGGGTTGAACCCATGAACCTTCGGTCACGTTGCGGGCTGGTTGGTACCTTAAGGGTTGTTCCAGCATTTTGGGCACTATCCCATAGGATCCATGGTACAAGTTTAGGGCCACAGATTTGGGATCATGTTCATACTGCTAATTAACGTTCACCGGTTGAGGATGTTGGTTTATCCCATTATTTACAAGGTTTTATACACCCCAGGCGGTTGTTTGGGATTTCTTCCATCAACAGTATGGATAGGTGGAAATTTATGGGTCTTAGATGTTCTTCAGTCTTGTGGCCGTTTGGTTCACGAAGCCAGTCTTGCAGAAACAAAATTAGCGTAGCTTTCAACGTCTGAGGTGGGTCCGCTGACAATGGAAACAGTATGTCTTGGTAGTTATACCCCTAGAAGTTGTATGCGAATTGTATACGATGTATCTTATCATAGAAATAGTTGTAGCTATCCACCTAGTTACCAGTAGCTATGAAACAGCTATGCATTGAAAATCCCGCGTTTTTTTCGACCAGGCTGATCCTCAAAGTTGAGACTCCTTAGCTTTTGAACAACTACTCTTGGGGCATGGTGAAACAACTACCTTTCTCTTCGCCAATGCCACCCAGTCTTACACGATAACCGATCATCATCCTGTGAATCAACTGCGGTTACTGTAAGGGTCCTGAATGATGATTCATCATGGATTTGTAGTTGGTAGTTAGCATATGTCTAGCAGGATTTCCAAGATCGAGTGAATTGGTGAGGTTGATGATCGTGAACTTCTAGTTGATGGCAGTGGCTTCAAACCATGAGAAAAAAATACTTGGATCATCAAGCCTCCAACAAAGAGATGAATATGCCTATGCCAAGCAAAAAAATGATTGGTTCAAAGCCAGGAAAATTATGCAAAAGTTTATATCAGGGATCATTGTATGACACCAACCCAAGCAATGCACCAAAAAGGGGAAATCCCTCAAATTTGCCATACATTTGCATCAAGTTTGATCCCCCCAAAATGATCACCCTCCCTGAAACTAACGGCAAAAGCCCCTCAAAACATGCCTTATAACCAAAAGGCAGCCGTATTGTTGTTTTCCAACCATCTATTTTCAGGTGCAAACAAGCTGTTCTTTTCTAGTTTTGGGTATCTGAACATCAATTTTTTTTGTGTTCGAGGCTCATTTTCACCAGTAGATTTTTTGTACCTATTTTTTGCTGAGTTCCATCGCCCCTCCCGGCACCCATTGCCTTGCGAGGCCCAAAGGGTACTTGTTTCCTGGCAGCGGACATTTTTTCGGTCAAAAAAAACGCATGAAATTTCCCTGGGATTTTTTTGTATAGTTGGAAGGTTGACACCACTGTGGTTTCGTGCCATTTGGTTTGGGGCTTTCGTTTGGGGTTGTTGTTTGATGATTTTGGAAGCAGGGAATATAATTTGTTTTGAATATTATAGTATGATCCCATTAAATTCCATTGCAAAAGTATGTTTTTTTACAGATCACAGCTTCTTCAAGTTGGCACAACTTGATTCCCCCCTGAGGCATGCTGGGCATCAATGAAGGGACAACAAGTATCTGTCTATCTGTATATCCATCTGACTGTCTAGATAGTTGCTGGTTTCTGCCATTAAAAATTCTTAGTCAAATTGGATCACATCCCCAAGTAGGAGTGAAAAGAACAAATCCTTCAAACCACCATCACCACCTACAATGTATATTGTAGATGCAGTATGTTCAGAGGGACATTGTTTCGATATCATCTTCCACTCCCACCGTGTGACGAAAGGTTCAAAAACCGTGCATCTCCTGACACAACCATTGGCTAATCACCACTCACTAAGTTCACGCTATCAAAACAGTCCAACGGAGAAAGTCTTTGCCAACTAACCCTGCTGCAGAACTCAGAATTAGTGAAAGTGCCGGTCAAAGTATGAGAATTCTTCAACCAGAAAGCTGATCTTGAACCATGCATATGTATGTATGTATCTATGCATCTATACGGTTTTATCATATTTAAATATATATGATGATTATCGGTTCTAAAAACTTGTGGCCCTCAAATCAAGACCGTAGATTCTCCGGGTCTCATCTCTGGCGGCGTTTTCAAAACCATCGACAATTTTTTTTGTTGGGAGGAAGAAACATCGACAAATCTACAACCGAAAATAGGGGGGTTTCCCTCCAAATCATCCCATTTTAATTGGGTTATTCCATTATTTTCACCATCCATTTTGGGGGAAACACCCCTCTTTTTGGTTCAACACCCATATAGGTCAACCCCATGCATTTATTTTTTTTGTTCAAAAAAAAATCCCTATGACAAGATGGATATTCTTAGAATAAATCCCATCTGAAGCAATGAAACTTCAAAAACACGGGCTGAAGTTGGGGTTTTTTCAAGGGGATGAAATACTACCCAGTTCTATAGGGATTAAAATTAACTCCACTAGTCACTATTGCGACAGCTCAACTGAAGTTACGTAGCTGTTTGCCCAAGAATCCAGCTACTCGGATGGTGATTTGCTTCACCGGTTCCTTGACATCATTGTTGTCCTTAGCTGTGTATCAAGAAACCTGGTAGCAAATGGTGCAAAGGCACAGGTTGTTAGCTGGAAAGCAATATCAAAATTATTGAACAAATGTAAGACATACTTGTCAAATTTGTCTCATCATCAGCAACATCATCAGCAAAATGATAGTCATCATTTTCGTTATCCGAGCGCCAAGAGAAGATTCAGAAACCTACTTAAGAAACATCATCTACCCGTCCCCGCGATTGTTTTTCAATTCAGTTGTTTGTTGGCAACCAGTAGCTATCAGACTTCACGGGTTTGACGCGTGAAACGTTTCGTAGAAACATGCGGAATTGGATGTCATAAAGTCCTGCAAACTTACCACGCAACTTGAAACTGAGTCCATTGGAAAATGACATGTCATTTTGGAAATCACCTTTTTCAGAATCCCGTCGTTATGTCTTGCAAGGTGGGCCCCTACCACTTATAAATGGGGTTACAACCCCTATAAATGGCATTCTAAATGGGTCACTGTTGTTATAACCCCTATAAGTGGAGGTATAACCCTACTTATATCTGGTAGCGGTCCACCTTGCAGGGGATGTGAAACAAAAACCTTCCTTCGGGTCCAATGACTGAAATTCACCCTGGGAGAATCCCCCGTTGAAATCTGTGAATCTGTTGGAAGGTGAGAAATGTTAGGCTCGGCTCTAATTCCGTTGAATAGCTGGAATTGTAGATAAACTTTCAAAAGAATTCATGACCCTTATTGTATAGACAAACTTCCACTAAATACATATCCACATGTATACGTATGTGAATGTCTAGATATATAAATACATCTAGAGCGATACTTCTATTGCAGTCGCTTTCCAAAAAAAACACATCTAACAATTTCCATCCCCATCCCGTATTTCTTTCAGACATATTTTTTCACCCAACCTTACCAACCAATCTCACCAGTTCATCATCCTTGCCCCGCTCTCTGAACCTCGGCCAGGGATCTTCCACTTGAGCTACTGGCGCCTTCACAGGCTCTGGAATCTCCACATGATTCGCCTCCGACTTGACCTCCGACTTGGCCTCCGACTTGGCCGTTGCCTTAGAACAAGGGTTTACCAAGAAGTTATGGGTTATGTAACAACAACCATGAGAAAACAAGAAACGTCTCAACAACATAAATAGACTCAGACCAAAACATGAGAGATGCTTAACCATCAAGTAGATAACATCTGTAGAAGTATAAGTTCCTGTTTCTTTTCTGTTACTCACAACTGACCACATGGTCTCGTAATAGCACCTCTTGCAAAGGACATGGATGTCATAATCCACACATAAATCTACTTGAGAGAATTCTAGTAGGTGGCTTCAAACCATCCCAAACATATTAGTCAACTTGGATCATTTCCCCCAAGTGGGAGTGAAAGTAACAAAAATCTTTGAGTTGCCACCACCTACCGTAGGTAGTACTGTTTTAGCAATGCTGGGGCAGCAGCAAACCCTCGGTCACGGCATTTGACAAGTAACAGCTTCAGATTTAAGCGTCACATGGCTCTTGGAGCGAGCCAAGACAGCTGGTGCTGGGTCCAACACATCATTGAAGTCCTGCTGAGGGGTCCAAGTTGGATATGTTTCGTGTATGGTTGAAGGGGCTGTTGTTCCTATGGTGATGTTGGACATGTTTTAAAGCTCCAAAAAAAAATCTGCATTGATGGACATTGCATGAAATACAGCTCTAAAGTACTCATGTGTCATGTGCGTGGGTCATATTAAAAAAATGGTGAACATACAAGTCTTGTTAAAAAAAACTGCCGTTTGGCATATATCATAGCTCGTTCATACTTCTATCATATACATGCAAACCACATCATTTCCTCAGCCATGAAAATAAACAATGTTTGAAACCACCAGCTAGATATGTATATAGCCACACACCGCGAAGTTTGGCATGGATACCAAAGTTGATGGTCTTTATCTAGAAGGTATCTCCTTTGCAATATATGGTTATTTTGTGTTTCTATGTTAGATTTCGGGGGTGGAAGGAGAAAAAAACATGTCACTTGCTGAAGACGCTCAATATACACAACCGACACAACATGTAAAGTCTTATACCGAAGCAACTCCATGGGGAGTTGAATCTCGATTACTGTAATATTGAACATCAGCACAAGAAAACAACCTCAACTTGCAATAGATGAACAAACGTGATGTAGTTTGAATTCATGTGTTCAAAACATAAAGGATATACAGGTCTATATGAAATAGCATCCACTAAACATGTTTCCTTGATACCTCGTTACACCCCCTTCAAAACCACCTCTCTGAAGTCAACCCTTTGCACCACCCTGGTTTTTCCTCCACTTGGGAAGCTGCACGAGAAGCACCCGGCTGCACTTCGGACTGCGCGACGCTCTTCGCCTTACTACGCTCTTGCGCGACGCTCTTCTCCGTCTTGGTACTCCGCTGTGTCTTCGCCGTCGTCGTCTTCATGTCCTGCATCGGCGCATTCTTTCGCGGCACGAGAGGTGGGGGGAAGCCTTGCCTACCCACCGATTTTATGACATCAAGCACTCTTAGATGGTGGGTTCAACCGTCTATATTTGGATGAATGCATTTCATCCTGACCTCACCCCAATTCATTTAATCAGTGTTTGCTATAATTACTGCTTTCCATTGTACATGGATTTTCTTCCCAGGCATTACCAAGCACTGTCTATCACACTTCGATCTGAGTTTAACTTTGGATGTCTTTGATTTGAAATTTGCCTGTTTGGAAAAAGTGCCAGTATTTTTGCCCAAAAATATTCCAAAAATGCTGAATCCCATAGCAGCAAAAGTGTTTTCAAAAAACAACTCAGCTGGGAATCAGCGAAGCCACTGGCCAGACTTCCAGGGAGAAACCCACGACATATTTGTAACAGCTTTATGAGAAACCCATTTTCAAATGTGGTGGGACTGTATACGACCTACTCGTAGCTTTTAGGTTTGAAGTTGCTGCAAATCAACATGCAACATCATCCAACCCCCCAAGTGACCTCATTGATCTCCAAGGAAAAGTCCAGGTCACTGTGATCATCCGAACATGCAGGACTTCCTGGTCCACTTGGACATGTCATGTTGGCACCCGAAGCAGCGAGCTTTTGAGGCCTTTCGCTACCGAAAAGCGCTAAGGGTCTTAGACCTGGAGCAGCTTCTTGAGCAAGCCTCCAAAAAGGGCACCAGGTCATGGAGGTCATCATCAGGTCAGGCCAGGCTGGAGGAAAAAATCGCATTTCTTCCAAAAGAACTTGTTTAGGCCTGGGGGATGGAGAACCAAAAATTAAGAAACAACGAACAAATATTTGTAAACAAATTTCTGGGGTTTCACGTTGAAAGGGATTGAACATGTATGAACCTGTGCTTAGTGCTTGAAAACAAAACATGAAACTTATTCAAAAGTATGTGAGCCATCTCTTCTTTCACCTCCTGTCTCCAGAAATTGGTTGAAAAACTGGTGTCTTATTGGGAGCTTCTATTCACATTCATCGGGAAACGTCTCCAACAGCCATGGTGGGTTCCATATCTTTGGAATGACAAGGGCTGAAGAAGTGCTAATTAACCACCTGTCATCCTGAGTCAGGCTTCATGAACCTGGAACTCTAAACAACCAGTTTTACATGGATGTTTATTGAAACAACCATTTCCCATGTATATAAAAGATTTGGTTCATCATCTAAATTGAAATTACAGTACTCATTTGTGGTTTCAGGTTCCAGGCACATCTTATTTATCACTTCAAGGCCGGAGTGGAAAAAACTGACCTTGGTTGAGCGCATACTGCATATTTGTGCTGATGAAATCTATATCCATTCAGAAATTGCATCATTAAAAAGGAAAAACATAACGTGTGTCATATCATATATCGATGATAACGTACTAAATGATATATGTGATACATAGTGTTTATTGATGAATATGTTCTATAGTTGGAAATTGGAAAATAAAACAAACATATACATGCATCAAAAACAAAGATTACATTTTATATTGTTGAATGAAAAACAATTGAACAATATATTCAAACATGCATTATTTCACATAAGTAAACAACAAATATGTTACAAGATATCCGTATCATGTAATTATATAGATATATTAAGATTTCATTACAATCTACATGTCATATTTGTCATGGCCAACTTATAATATCTCGCCCAACCTGGATGCACCCTCAAAATCACCGAGGGCGATCTTAAAGTCTCCGGAAGACAGTGCGAGATGAAATTGGGCTATTCAATTCCCTGTGCCCACAGAATCCAGGTATGGGACATATGTATGTATATAAAAAAAAAATATATATGTATATATATGTATATATAAAGAAACAATAACTACTGTACATTTCCCAATCAAGCAAATGTAGGCATTATAAATAAACTATGCGTGGATCCTGTGGGTAATGTTAATGCGTTAATGTGTTTATAAATGCAGCCATAGTAGATGGATACACTCCCTAAAACCAAGAGCACGCCCCTCAAAATGAATTAAGTTTAACCAATAGGAATATCCTAACTTCCAACGGTCTATTTTCAGGGGCGTTTGCTCTTAGTTTCAAAACCTATGACCGAGAAACTCTTTCCCTTTGGACTCTTTGGCATCTCCTTTTTTTGCGTCGGCCTGGGTTTGAACGGAAACAAATTTTCACCGCCAAACTCGGAGGAACGGAGCTTCTGAGTTTGCTGTAACTCCCCCTTCAACATTACAACCCAAAAAATCGAATATACCACCTGGAAAGTAGTTGGCGCAACTTCCATGTATTGGTTTATCATAGCCCCTTACCAATCGCCACCTTTTGAGAGTTGCGCCATTTACTTTCACCACAGTGTATAATCATTTGAAGTCCCTGGGAACTCACACCCCTGAAGATTAACATGGAACATAATCACATGTCCTCATGGAGGTTTGCTTCAGATCATGTTCCTTTCTTTTCATGGGTGATTTGCAGGTTCCATGTTAATCTTCCTGGGTGTATGTTAAAACCCCTATGCTCTGGTGGAGAGTTGAAGTATATTTAGGATGTGTCCCAGTCCCACGATGCAATGGTGGAAAGCAACGATTTGGGAAGGGTCCCTATCAAAAATTGAGCAGATTATGTGACTCTTAGTGGATATCACCAAACATGTGTATATAGTTTTATATACACATTTTATATGAATATGTGATACACATATAATAGTACAGTGTATATATATATAATATATATATATCTGTGTGCATTATTCATAACACTATGTCATGTATATAGATATATATATATATATTGTGCATATGTAAATGAAATACAATATTACAAATATGTATAGTATATATATACATATATTCACCATCCAATACAGATTCATTCATCATCCTGAAATGCATGCGTGCTGGTCCAACCTCTTCCCAAACACAGGTTTTGCAGTCACATCAACCCCTTCTTCAAGAAACAAACAACAAATGTTTACCAATTGAAAAATATACCCCGGAAATAAGGTGTCCCCTGAAAGGGACCATTTTGAAAGGACATTTCACCTTCCAACCATCAATTTTCGGGTGATATGTCTACACCCCTGGGAAAATGAACGGCTGGAACCTGAAAATCCCCTACTGTATTTGAAAAGGGACATCACCTTCCACACCTTCATGTTTGGGTTGCATGTAAATTTTCAGTGGTGTAGAGGCCGCGCCTTCCTTTGTTGAGTTTTGAACTTGTTTCATTGTTGTCACGAATCTGAATTTACATCCGTCAAATCTCCCTTCATGAAAAAATCATACATCCCCCTGAAACAGGGAAAACTACTTGGTGGTTTCAAACATTTGAAACATATTAGTCAAATTGGATAATTTCCCCAAGTAGGGATGAAACTAAAAAATATTTGAACATCAAGGCGCTTTGGTGGCAGCCATCCGTTCATTGAAATACAGGACCTGAGTGCAGAAAGGAAACACTGCATGCGCAGCGTTTCATCGTTCGCCTCTTTGGAAAGGTCATTTCAGGAAGTTTCCCCCTACAATCACAAGATTCCAAAGTAAAACGATCAGATTCCAAAAGTGAAGATCTACAGTTGCTATACATAAATGCGGTGGTCAAATGATACAAGTCAAACTATTCTCTTGTCATTGATACCCTCCCCAACTTTTAACATGAAACCTAAAAATGATGGTTTCAAAGAATTTCCTATTCCTTTTGGTACCATTTTCAGTTTTCAGGTTTCAACTTTGGGAGTCTGGGGTAAGCATTTGCAAAAAACGTCCTGCCTTGGGTCGAACATGTCCCTAACGTCTGCGAACCGAGGGACTCCCTTCAGCGCAACAGCTGCCAAGAAAGCGACCAACGGTAAGACAAACTCCATGGAAGCATTGCACCAGAGCCGTACTCTCAAGCCTCGAACGTTTTTTAAGAAACTTAAAAGAAACAAATGGTCCATATTCCAGATGTTGGGATTTGTTAGGGTTTTAGTAAGTTTACCTACATTTGGTTTTACATGGAGATGGTAAATGTATGGTTAATCAATGGCGCATCTGGGATACAGGATTCGTCCACATTCTGATTACTGAGGGTGAATTGGCAGGCACACAACCGATTCAGGGTGAATTCAAAAGATTTCGGAAGAAAATGTGATTCAGATTCTTAATTTCGAGACTGAGGATAAATTGGCAGGTTGAATTCAAGATATGAAATCTTTGGTATCATCAATGTCCAAGGGTTTCTGGAGCGTCCAGCGATTTTCAGGCGTGTGAAATGAAACAAGTAATTCGATCACGAAAGCACTTTATAGTTTTATCTTTATCGAATATACACAGTCACATACATACCCATAGCATCCATGTATGGTATATTTACCTACTACTACATGCTATGTACCATAACATCTACCAACTGTAGGTAGATAGACTCTACACGATTCTATAATCAATTCCACCACCCGAGACCGGCCTTGAGAATTGTGACAGGCATCTGATGCCATTGCTTCTGTATCTGTTGCTTCTGCCAGGAAAGATGAGATATTGAGAGCATCAGCACAAAGTCCTGACAGTGCTGTTTTCCCCGAAAGATTCGAAATTCGAATTTCTACGAAAAAGAATATAATACATGTCCCTTTATATGTCCTAAGAAAGGGATTTCCCCGAACCAATCCTATTCTGTGGATGGCTGGATGGCACCTGGATTCTTCAGGTGTGGCTCCAGAAATACTTGACCCCCAAAACACGACTTGATCAAATTGGAACTCTCAAAACATACGACGTTGATGCTTCAGAAATCCCATTATTACCAACCACCTGGAAGGGTGCTAAAATCTTGTAAATAATAGGATCAACATGGATAAACTACCATAAATAATAGGATTTCAACTACCAACCTCAACTGTTTTTTTTTCAAATTTCTTTCTTCCAACAATTGATTAGTAGCAGCAGGAACCAAAAATCTCTACCGTAGCTGGACCGAGCTTGACACCTAAGAATCCGGGATTCTAGACATCAAATCCTAATGGAAATGGAAACGCTCCGCACGAAAATCCATCATCCATGGCTGGTAAAATCGCTCCAAGCTTCACAGGGTCACAGAATGTAATTTCTAGATATTTTCTGAGATTCTAGGCGACACATCTGCTACTACTTGTAGTTGGTTGAACCAACCCATTTGAACATATATGCTCGTCAAATTGCATGATTTTTTGGGGGGATAGGGGTGAAAACAACAAAGTATTTGGAACCACAACCTAGTTCCATGGATTCTCTTCTAATGTCTTGACAAGTTAGTTTATATGACCAGTTGTATGAATCCTTTTAGGGGAATCCAGCATTGATGTCTTTCCGTTCCCGTTCACAAGGAGAAACAATCAATTTCAATAATTTGGTTACCCTAATTACTGTTCTAGAACATGCCCAAAGTAAACACTACTTCGTCACAACCATCAAAAACAAACACAACCGCATCTCACTGACTTGTTTGGAATCAACATGCACAGCCACGTAAGCAAGGTCCCAAGAGCAGGTGGCCTTCCGTGTTTCCAGCAATGGGTGGATCACTGGCTTTCAGTGTGCATGGAACACTGTTCATGCCTCGTCTGCATGCCGTGAGGTAAGATTCAAATTAAAAAAAAGCGCCATGTTCAAGGGAACTCAAATTGTCTTTGCCACACAGTCGGAAAAAAAAAACGTAAGAAAACAACTTACACAAAATCATTGACAAGCAAAAATGGAGTGAAATCAGCCAGAATGAATACCCTTCAAAATGTCTAAAGTAATACCACTTTTTATGAGGAGATCGCTCACTGGGTCCCATCTTCGATCGCCAGGCGGGGGAGATTTGTCATCGAGATTTGAACGAGGCTAGAGTTGAAAGCACACTGAGCAATTTATCAATGAAATTGCAATTTCATACCGGTTTGTGTAGCTTAACAAAGCACGTGCCATGTGAGGAGATGTGACTAAGGCGAAGAGACATATCACGCAGTAATCGGTTTTGCAACCAACGTGGTTGCTCTTACAAGTGCAAGTATACTTTTAGCACAAAAAAAAACTTGATAACTATATCTAAGTGTTTCTTGGCTATTGCCCACTTTGACATCTACACCCAAGAAACGCTTACTATGTTGAAGTGAAGCACATGCTATAGGTTTCGAGAACGACATTCACGCATGTGACCGTTTCCTGCCAACCCCAGTCCGCGGGTATTGGGTATGCAGCAGGCCGCTGCACTACCCTTACGCCCTTTAAAAAGTGCCGGGATGCGCTCAAATGGATGTGAAAAATCTGTGCAGATCGATCAGGCTGGAAATTTTCTCAATGCCAGTGAAAAATCCATCTGGTGTAGAGATTAGCAACAGAAATGGGTGGATTATGGTACAAATGCCAACAAATTGTTTCATCATGTATCATAGGATCCATGTATCGTATATTTACCTACTATATACATTTGGTTGATTTTTTATGGTAAATCTAGGTAAATAAACCATGCATGGATCCTATGGGCGTTTCTTCTGCCGCCGAGGCGCATTCCCACTTTTCGCAGCGTGGACCTTCTAGGCAGCTCGGGTAGTAGTTGGGGCAATTCTCGAAGCGGGCCTGGGGGCGCCAGCGTGGTGTTTAACGTGGCACAACCCAATTTTGGTACAAGTTTGGGGAATTTGGGATCATCTTCAGGGCCTGTTGATGATTCAGGGAGGAATGAGGCACCTCACTCCTTATTAAACCACCTTAGCTGCCTTTTCACCGGACTCTCTCGACCCAAGGATTCAGAGTCCTCAAGTCATGGGGTGATTTTCTACAATGCTCTGCCAAAAAAACATGCACCAAATCCCTAGCACCCAAAAAAAAAGGTGTCCAAATTCTTCTTGTTGTTGAAGACCCTGCCTCAGTACCAGAGCATAAGTTGCCTTGCCACAGCGCATAAGAACCACTCGCAGCCAAGTCTGCCGGGCACATGGCATTGAACATCACTGTCCACACCTGGCGTTTCACAGAATTCGGGCCCTGCCACCATTGTGGGTGTGCCAGGGTCGATCAACTCCTGACTTTTTTTGAAGATGGTCATCCCACCTTTTAATATAGAGGATCCTTCTAGGTGTATAAACCCCTACTATTGGGTTGATGACTAGCACAGCAAAACAATGGGAGTTTCGACCCCAGAGATTTTGACCACAACATGGTTGAAAATGGAAGCAAATACAATAGCAAAATACATACACATTCAAACTGGAACAGGACATGTTACTGTATATAAACCTTTTGACGAAGGAACCAAACAAATTACGGCAGAAGGACATTGGACCTTTTGGACACATCAACTTCGACACTTCATATGGTTCAAATGTTTCTTCTAGAGTGTGATGAATCTACCCCTAAGGCCCGAAGGATCCAAGTATAAAGGATTACAATCCTATTCTGGAAAAAGGCATTGAGACCATCCATCCTACGATTTTTCGGGAGGGGTCTGGATTCTGAGGCTACCAGGAGATTTGTCTTAAAAAAACAACACGAGTCCCAACTGGCCACCCTGACCCACCAGGGACTCCACCCCGCCCCACGCCGACCCAGAGGTTCAACATTTGTGAGCCATGACCGTTGACCACTTCCTCTGGCATAGCACCACCCAAACGAAAGAAATCCACCAAGCGAAAGGAGGACGACAAGCGAGAAGACATGGCCTGCAACATAAAAACCATAAAAAAGTCCGTAACACGAGGGTACAGGAAGTTGGCAAGGTGACAGGTGAATGATAGTTCGCCTTAAAAATACAAAACAACCAGTGGGTCAATAAGACTATTTCAACCAAGGCATTTTTGGTGACAGTTCGGTGAAGCAATGAAGAGGCAATGAGTTAAGATAGTTAAGACTCAAGACTCATGTGTTTTAAACGTAAAATTACAGTAGTCAACAACAATAGGTAAGAAGATTGAAGATGATTGATGAACAATACTACAGTAGTTGGTGGTAAACGTATTAAATTGGATCATTTCCCCGGTAGGGGTGAAAACAAAACATAATTGAAACCACCATCTAGAATATAATGAAATGGATTTCGTTGAACATTCAACCAATGCCAACATGTTATGGGTTGTTCTTCTTTAATGCCAAGTGGAAGGGGTACAAAATACCCTCAGGATGAGAGGTGTTGCCATACTTTACATTTTTTCTGGACCCATACCATCCATGGGACTGGTAAATTGACCTATACATGTATCATACAAAAATAAAAAACAACCAAATTCAGGTAAACATACAATACATAGATGGTCTGGGGGAGATTAACATGTTGAAAAACTACGAGGAAAACACTTTTCCTTCCAATGCAATTCATGTTGTCAAGTTCGACAGAAACAGTTCCACCATCCTACAGAATTGACAAAGGATCGGAAATCCAGCTGTTGCAGCCGTTGAGATATATTAAATGAGCCTAGTAAAACTAGGAGATTGACAAAAATACATAGGGAGATCGCCAGCCCTTCCTAATGATAATATGTGATTTATTGCATGAACATTATATTATAGTATGTATTCTCTTTGGTGAAATGTGTGTCGAATGTTCAAATAGTGCCAGCATGCTTGCTAACTAAAAATTCCTCAAACAGAAAGTTCCATGTTTCTTTTAAAAAGTCATGGCTCCCATAGGCTGTTCATAGCAAAAATCACAGCAATTTATGTATATACTCCCAAAATCCTGACATTCAACATCACCAACACCTTTTTTCCAAAAAAGAAAACACACAAGTTCCAGCATTAAATGAAGGTTTACAATCAAAGGGATCTCTGGTTTTCCTAAAAAATGTTGTTTCATGTCATCCTGGGTGGCCATCTTGATATCCAGCAGTTTCACTCCCTCATGGACTCCCTCGTTTTTGGCCTCTTCAATGTAGCCTTGCAGCAAGAAACGACCGTTTGAAGAAAGCTAATGGGTCACATTGAAAAGAAGAGCCGTAATAAACGGATCCATGTAAATTTGCGTTTTTTTCCTGTATAAATTAGCATCATTATGTGTTTGTATTGTATATGTTATGAGATATTTTTTTGAATATTTTTTTGATATAGATATAATTTTAGACTATGATGATCATAGATATTTTCTATTATCCCTTTTAGAGGGATTCAACTCAATGCCGCCATGCCCATTTTTAATGGTGCTTTTCTTGAGGGTCACTTTAGAAGTCCAGAAAGCACCTTGGCGATTGAGGTTCCAGCTAGAGTTCCCCGTATTGAAATGTTGCCCCAACCTGGAATATCCTTGAAATAGTGTAGCAAGTGATGTATAATTGACCTTTTGGGATGTCATCTGAACATCATCATAATTTGAGGTAAGAGAAGTGATCAGTATGACCAGTGCACTATAGGATAATGGCTCGGAAGTCCAACTAGCTCCCAGTATCAGCAACAAGAGATACATGATAGCCAACTCCAACTCCCCTCCAAACGTTTTTCTTTGTTTGCAAACCTGATTCCACTTACATCCCGGAAAACTAACATGACCATAGAAAACCAACCATTTGAAGATGTATTCCTATTAATAACTGTGATTTTCCGTTGCCATCTTAGTTTTCAGGGGAGTAATTTTTGCTTGACATCTCCAATGATTAAACTTTGATATTTTCTGCAACTGTTTGTTATTTAGTTTTCGAAGATGATGGGGCAGTCTATTGGTCTCTTGGTCCCCCCAACAACCCTTTTGCTATATGTTGCAAGTATCTCATATGTGTCCCCTTATTGACATCACCGAAACGGGTTGGTCATCGATTACCGTTATGTTGAAGACTGTGGGAGGGATGGATCGGATGACGATTATCAGGGACAATCATTGCAAACCCTGAAGACCTCAAACGATTATCAACCCCAACATCTTGCAGCCAAAAGGAACCATTCATGATCTGAAAATTCTCGTTATCGCGAACACCATTGGTCCATGAAATCGTCTGCACGTAGCAACCCAGTTGACTCGCACGGCCGCTGCCGGTGCAAAAGGTTTCCATCTTTGTCAAGACGACCTCCATCTCATCCTCACCGAAATAAAGACACTTGCTTCTGCCATGTGGTCAATGAATACCACATGATACAAACATAGATTCAAGGTTCTTCTTTGCAGCCAACCATAAAGAATATCAGAAAGAAGAGAGATTTCCCCGATGTTTTTGCCAAATGTCATCCCCTGTTTGTCCAAGAGTGGAAAGGATTCAGAGTGATTCTGCAGTGTTTACTATGGGTATATTTTCGATACCAAGCTGTGGTGAATAACGGTGTCAAATGGGCAGTTTGCTTAGACAATCCAAAGACCCTCAAGACATTCAAGTCAGTCTTTGGTGGAAGTTTTCCTCCTTCCGAATGCATTTCTAGTCCGGTATCCAGTATGTTTGGAAGGGTATTTTTCCCTAAGATGTTTGGTATGCAAGAAAAGATGGCCCAAATTTGAAAAACTGAAGTAATACTGTTGATGGAAGAAATCCTGCACCACCTGGAATGTATAAAAACCTGTAAAAAAATAATGGGATATTTACCATATCAACTGGTTAGCCGGATTTCTTCCATTAACAGTATCAATGGAAATGATTCAAGATTTAGAGGAAAAATCCACCAGCGATATGCGATTTGATGACTCTGTTTGACAACATCAACACAAATAGCTTCGATCAGAGCTACCTAGCAATTTAACATGGCAGAGGAGATTTACACCTGGTCTCAAACAATCAAGATGCTAATTTGTCACTATTTGCCATCTTAGATTGCCTCAGAGTAATCTGACTATCTATACTGTATCTGCTAAAAGCACCTCGCCATCATCCCAAAATGGCTCCATTGAAAGATTCTGCCCAAGGTATAGTGTTTTGGGTTCAAAATCATCAGGTCCACAATCACGACTGGATTAAGATATCAACGATCTCCTTGAAGACTTGAATAGCTGGATCTCGTTCCATCTCAAGGAGTTCCTGTCGTGGACAATAATCTTCCTTCGTGACGCTGCACACGTTGTACCAGGCACCCACCTGTCGACAGCAGGGATGAAAGGCATGAAGTTTCATGAGAAAATAAGAAAGCAGGTGTATGTGTAATATAAAAAAATATTGACATCTATAAATTACATTAAATATTTGTTAATGTATAAAGTTCAAACACATATACTGCATATAAATGAATATACTAAACTCATCAAAGTATGTTCCCTTGTTCACACTGTTCTTGTTGTTGTTGTTGTTGTTGTTGTTGCTGCTGCTGCTGTTGTTGTTGCTGTTGCTGTTGCTGGTGTTGCTGTTGTTGTTGGTGTTGGTGTTGGTGTTGTTGTTGTTGTTGTTGTTGTTGTTGCTGTTGTTGTTGTTGTTGTTGTTGTTGTTGTTGCTGCTCTCTGTTGGATTATGCGAACACCGGGCTACCGTATGGGTGCCCGGTAACCACACTCACATTCCGATGGTTGCGTTGGGATTGACTGGATATCTATGGGCTTTTGAAAATTTTCTACTATAGAAATCTTATACAATCCAAAGGAATCAGATATTTGTCACTGCTCAATTTGGTGATTCGTTGGCTGGTGTTTTACCACTTACTGTTTGGCATGCCACATCGTCAAAGAGAATTCAAAAACCACAAAGTGGTTGGTCGTTTCAGCGCGTCTGAAATGTCGTATTGAACATGTTCCCAAGTTTTTTGGAGGAAACAATAAGACAGTTGAACCCACCATCTAAGGAATGCTTGGATAATTCCTGAAGCTAGCTTGATGTTTGGTAGTTGGGGGTTTAAGTATACACTGCTCGTGATGTATCCTATTTACAAGTGGTTATCAGCTACAAACCATTTACTGGCTTCCTTGGACCTGCAAGTATTGATATTATAACATATTATAACCATCTGTCCCCGTGGTGCCCGTCTACAGCACCTGTGTCACCACTGCAACATTTGCAGCTTGCCACAGGACATCTGCATTGACAGTTTCGAGAGCCAACTCTGTTCGATACCAAAAGAAGGAGATGAACATTGTGATACCTGACATGGAGGAAACATGGTGAAAGTTATGGCGGCGGCAGCCCTGGTGCTGGCGGTGGTCCAGCAGAGCTGCAGGAGAGGAAATCAAGGCAACTAACTCGGGATCTTTGCCACACAAAAGAAGTAGAAACAAATGATTGATACGTACAAACTACATGACAACCATGATGAAACAAGTTATTTGTACAGCCATGAATTAAGGTCAACGATTTCTATGACCCTTTGGGCACCTTTAACAGCAACCTGCGGTGCCAAGTTACGTATGGCACTGGTGCTATACGCCGGTGCCTGGCCACACCACCATGTGTTTGGGATTTTTGGTCTATAGCCAATCGGCAAATCATCATGGAGCGTTTGTTGTTGACTGTTGACATGCAAAGAATGGACGCTTGAAATTCAAAGTAGCTAAGGTAGCTAAGCAGTTCTTACTTCAAATGCAGTACCACAGCAATTGTCACCTATCCAAGCTGGTCTTAAATCCAACCACGATCACTTTCTCGTGTGTTTTCTCGTTTGCTGGCCTGTGCAAGAAGATTTTCAATGGCCTGTTTACACGCTGGTCGATTCTGTAATGCCAAGGAAGCGTCAACTTGACGACATTCCTGCAGTTGATTACCTCGGATGACGGTGGCTTTCCCAAGTGGAAATTTTCAGCATCAAAGCTTTCAAAAGGTTGGGACAAACTAAATTGCAAACATCTTGAAATCCCCCAAAAAAACAAGACTGTTTCTTTTAGGTTTATACCATCTTTTTTGGGGGTAGGCTTTAATTTTTCTGAAGATGTTACATATAAACAAATTCAACAAAAACCCATTTTGAGTCCCCCTTTTTTCCTGTTACAGGTGGCCAAATCCATTGATATGTCTTCATTTTAGTCACCCTTTTTCACAAAAATCAGTGGGTTCGCCGAGTGACTGATCGTTGCCCAATGCGTAACCTGACCATTTTCAATCACCACATCCTCAGATTTGCTTGTGGTGACTTGGTGCTTGGACAAAAGTTGAACTTTTCACGTGGGGTACTAAAGGTAAAATCCCACGGAAAAACTCTAAGGGGCGATTGGGGAATAAGGCTAAACTAAGATGTGCCAAGAAAATATTGCCCGAAATGGTGGTTTAATGATTAATGGTGATTTACCATGGTAGAATTCCGTACAACAAAAAAAACACCAACTACATGGATGTCCCGTTGGAAGTTAGGATCAAAGGTTAGGATCAGTGGGTTGTAGCCCCAAGGAATACCCCCATTTATAGGATAGGTGAAATAACCCACTGATCCGATCACCAAAGATCCTAACTTCCGTCCCGGGGCATCCAGGTAAACAAATCCGAGGATCCGCCACAGCTGATGCACCAATCATTTCTCCATCTCGTTGAATGTTATACTCTTCCGGTGCTAAGAAGTTGATCAAATTGCCGAACCTCGGTTTTTTTGGTGGGCCCCCATACCAGCTATAAATGGAGGCCCATCAACCCTACCGGCCTAGGCCTAGGGTTTTTATTTCATTTATAACTGGTAGGGGCCCACCGCGCCTGAAGTTTTTGCTTTTGTTGAGGTGAAGTAAGGTCACCCTTACCACAGGTCTCAAAATCAGTCCGATGAAATTGACATCTATGTTGCAGGATTGTCTCATGCCATCCCGACCGAAGCGTTCGTTGTAGGGGGAGTTTAAGAAGACAATTGTGGCCTATAGTGGCCTGTCCAAGCAAACATTCCCAAATATATGCCCAAACTTTGACAGGAAGGTGATTACTAGTTGGTGACCCAATACTTTCTACCCTTTTTCTTCTTTCTGAAAATCAACAAACCATAAAGTCAAGAATAAGATAAAGAGGTTGTGCAACTATCTCGTAGCAAACCCCAACTCTGTAACAACTCCAGGAAAACCATGACATTGCTGTAAATATGCTACATTGAAACAAAGATTATCATAACGTAAGGGGCGATTATTAGTCACTACTAATGTAATCAATATTCGTGCTGAATACAGCCTTGATCGTGGCTTTCCAAAATCTCCAGAACCAACTACCCTTTAGTGCACATGCGCTGGAAGATGTGTTTGTTTTCAGCTTTATTTGTTTAGGGCAAAGCCAACAAAATCGAGTGTTCGCTCCATAAATTTTGGAGGGAAGTTTCACCCCACTGCCCCCAAAATACATCTTCAAGTCGTGATGTCTCCCCTGAAAAACCTGGCAACTCTCTTTGTTTGAGCTTCTCCCAAACTTCCTCCTCTCTTGCGCGTTTTTTGTTGCTTTGCAAACAAATCCCGTTTTTTGTTCCCTGAAACCTGCGGAAAATAAACATAGCACAAGAAACTCCAGCAAAGTGTTGGATGAACCGGTCATCATAATCCAACTACCTTGCAAGCATCCTGTTGCATGAGATGCTTCATAGAGGTTGTACCGACAACCAGCATCCAAATTCAAGTTGCCTGGAACGCAAAAAAAACACACAAAATGGTGGTGAAACATGGAGATGGTTTTTGTTGAGTGACCATGGAACACTTATCTTAGTGGAAGCAAGTGACCTATAGTGAAATCAGAGTTGATGGTAGTGCAACAATGTCCAGTTGTTAGAAACATCGGGGATAGTGTATGGTAAATAAACGTGTATAAAGTCGCATCCATTTCCACGATACAAAAGCAACATGAACAAATCTCACCCCGAACAAAAAAACTGACATTCAGATCATTACATTACATCATGCAAGTCTGGCTTTAAAAATAATGATTAACCAACCTAAATTCAGGCAAACAAGTTTAGGATTCCCTTCCTCACCAAGATGTGAAATCGTTAGGCCAAAGCACCACCAAAAACCTCCTGGTTTTACTGTGTCTCTCTCTTTGCCAATTCATTCCTTATTCCGAATTCTATATGGTCCTTTTTGTGAAGTGCGACCCCTCTCAAATCACAATTTCCGAGTGAGCTCAATCAGCTACAAACTGTTCACTTTCTTCCCTTTAGCCCCTCTCCCAAAAGTCTCAAAAAACACTTCCCAGGCAGATAGCCACCTCTCCAAAAAAAATCCCACCTTGTGATACATAGCCAGAGACTGGTGGTGTGGGAAGGCTGACGTCACAAACAGGTTTGTTGGCATCGATTGAGATGATAATCTTCATCTGTCCCACTGCCACCGCAGGACCTTCCAATGTCTTCTTCACATCCTCTGCCACAGCACTACCACCTTTTACCTTGGCTGGGTGTTAAGAAACAAAGGCTTGACAAAGGGTTTCACCAATCAAAAGTTGGGGGGTTCCAAAAAATAGGGGTGGGCCCCCAAAATGGATGGTTTATGATGGAAAATCCCATTAAAATGGATGATTTAGGGGTACCACCATTTAAGAAACACTCAGTTGTTTTTGTTGAAGATACCTGCCTTATAGGTGTTGAAACGTGTCCTCTTTTCCAAACAAGAATTGATCATGAAACATTATTCGGTTCTTCAAACAAAACTCAGATTCGATGTTAAATGGTAAGAAGTCAGGTGACCTTCCCCTATAATCCCCTATAAAGATCATCCCTTTTTCATCATAGACAGCCAAGTAACATTACCCCATCCATGTATGGTGCATTTACCTACATTTGTTTGATTTTTATATGCTATGGGTACTACGCACTGCGATTGTGTTTGAGGCAAGCAAGAGATCAAAACTTGAGGCCTAGGCATTTAAGCCTTCAATCGTGGGATCACTACATGAAATCAACTACCAACCGAGGGTTGAAAGGGATTACCAAACCACCAAGCTACAACAATGAGTCTTCACCAACAAAGCCACCAGTTTGATGTATATAGTTTTTCCAATTGTTTTTTGCCGCGCAAAAAACCCTGCCTTACTTAAAATGAAATACTGGTGTTTAAGAGGGATCCTTATAGTGGTTGTGTTCTTTGCTCATTTAATTGGACCACGAAACGAAGAAAATCTGTGCGTTTTCCCTTCTAAACGTTTAACTCCTGGTTACATGAAAACCCTACTAAACTCACAAGGGGCCTTTGATACGCACAGGTTTCAGCTTTCCTGTGAATGACAAGCCAAACCTGCCATTTCACCAACCAGATCCATCCATCCCTATCCTGGATAGGGGACTTGATTCTCTGTTTGCAAACACATCCAAACATCCTAGAGTTGTTTCTTGGTTTCAGCAAGTCACGCCCACCAATCCATAACCCGCACGAAAGGAAATCGAGTCAATCTGTGTGGCTCCCAAGGTTTTGATCGCGTCCTGGCATCACAAGTTTGGAGTGAAACATAGGTATTTTAATAGGTGATTCAGAAGGGTAGAGGTACATAAGATATATTTGTATATAGTTACATGACATACAACTTGGTGAATGTATGATGTATATAACATGTATTATTGATATACAGGTGAACTCCAAGCCAGATTGAAGTTTCTTTTCGGGGCGTATCAATGGGACGGTATATATGGGTGGCTTGTGTTGAAAGCAGCACCATGAGTGCTACTACTACGTATAAGTAATTATATATATATATACATATATAGATACATACAATATAAATCAGTTCTGAGATAGAACCAGTACTACTACCCGTGCTGCTGTTTTGCCCGAGTACTAGGTGCTAGTCTCATGATGAAAAACCATGGAAGGGAACAGGAACGTCAAGTGTGCAACCATATCCGTGAAGCTTGAAATGTCATGAAACATCTATATATGTGTAAAATATTTGGACTATCCGTAAGGCCCTAGGGGTAGTGATCACTAGTGATCAGTGATTAGTAGCTCGGATATTTCACCTCAATGTACCCAATTGATATATATATATATACATATTTATATATTTATGTATATTGATATATTCAAATATATATATATATATATGATGTATATATATATACATGATAAAGATAATATATATATATATATTATTAGGGGGTTCAGGTTGTAAGCCAGATACAAACCATTTATTACTTTCCCGCACCATCTGATAACAATTCACGAATCCAAAGTTTCTGTTTTGCGCATTTCGAGGGATCCCTTGGAAACACTATTTCCAGTGACGTCGAGGACCCTGTGCGACGTCGTTATAGCTTTCCTAGATTCCTAGATTTATATATCACCTCATCAATAAGCTTTACCCACAAAAAAGCATACACAAAAAGCGTGGGAAATCGATTTCCCCCCCTTTTTGTTAATCCTCCTTTTTTCCAGAAAAAAATGGCCAAAAAAGCGATAAAAATGGATTCATGCGATTTTAATCAATTCATCCTGTTTGCATTTCGGCTGCCTGTCCTTTGCAGCCTGTGACAAATGGATGGAAGCTTCATCACGGGCACCAACTAACACCTCACCCCCACCGTTTCTCAGGACCGAGGCTTAAACTTTTTTCTGGATTTTTTTTTCCTGGCATTTTTGTCGATGACTGGAATGCCTAACTTGCTGTTTTTTGTTGGCTCCTTTGAAAATGGAGAAAAGCATCCTTTATAAATGACAAATTCACATCAGTATTGTGATGCAAAGGATCTTTTTTTGTTTTTGGAGACTTAATGACCGAAGGTTTGGAGTAGACCTTTGCATTTGTATAAATTAATTGATGTGGAGAAGAAGTTAGTAAACCTGAAGTATCAAGGGATTGGAGAAAAAGTGTTTTAATTGATTAATTGATTATGTACAGGATCTTGAGTTAACAATCTATTATGTATATTGTTTATTATTGACTTTTGTTTGTTTGATTTGCTCACTCCTTTCATTTCCCCTTCGTTTCCTGTGTAGTGACGTCGGTATTTTCTCCAGATTGCTGATATGCATTTAGATAAGTTTTAAACAAAATGTGAATGTCATTCAATTTCATTCAGTTAAATCAATGCAAATGAACCCAAGCTTTGTTACCTGCTACATCCTGCTACCCCCTTTATCACTCACTTGTTGAAGCTGCCGCTCAATTGATTTGAGGCTTGAATGGAATGCGTGTTGTTTTGGGATTTGGGAATCCTTCAACTTAAAGGGAAAGGAAGTCAATGTACATAGAAGGAAATCAAAGGAAACCTGTGGAAATGAACGGAAATAAAAAGGACCTGAAAGGAAATGAAAGGGATGAACGATTTTTGAGACGGAGCTCACTTTTATGGATTATTCCTTAGTCTTCGCATCCCATTAGTTGTGAATTGAGAAACTGTTGGTTACTCCCACCCCCATTCTGAAACGTCAGCCCAACCTCATCATCCCTCACTCAAAAAACATACCTCCATGTGATAACCTGCAAGGGTTTCGAAAGACCTAATGCGCAGTCAAAAGCTTGCAGACAAGTAGCCATAGTTCCATCTTCGATACCTGCAAACTTCGCTGTTTTGGTTCCCGCTGAGCAACTTGTACAGAAAAAAGTGTTGATTTTCCATAAATGGTCGTACAGTGAGTGATTGATTGATTGATTGATTGCTTGCTTGATTTTGCTTGCTTGCTTGCTTGCTTGATTGGTTGTGGTTAGATCAAAGTCGTTGTTGCGTTTAATGTTTTTGTTCTCCAAACAATTGACAATGGGATCTTGAGGGAGTCGTCCAAACAGAGCAGCTTTGGCACCCTCATTCTGGAGTCATTCATGTCCTTTCCACCCAATCTAAATCAGAAAAATCTACCCACGCTATCCAACTATATAGAATTTCAGTTTCAATTCCGTATAAACCGTATACCCGACAATGTTTCAAACAGCTTCTAGTTGTGGTGGTTGAACCACCCATTTGAAAAATATGCTCGTCAAATTGGATCATCTCCCCAGAGATCGAGCTGAAAATAAGAAATCCCTTGAAACCACCACCACCTAGTCTATATATTATACATATACAGTCAACTTATAATATACCATAACCTTCCAATTTAAGTTTAAGTTTGCAACTTGTTCATCATCGCGTTGTGTTTTCTCCCCAAAAGTCTCATTGTTTTCCTTACTCAGCCATTTCGGACCATGAGATAACAGTTTAAACTTGTTGTTTCCAACTAATTATATGTAATCCCCAAAAGTTCTTCCATCTTAGTCATTGGCTGAGTAAGAATATGGCTGTTTGTTGTTTTCCCCAAACGTCTCATCTACTTGGTGGTTTCAATGCATTTGAAAGATATTACAGTAGTCAAATTGGGTTCATCTTCCCCAAATTTTTGGAGGCGAACATATAAGAAAATATGAATTGAGTTGCCACCAAGTAGCCAACCAATGTTTCATTCAGGTCGTTTAAACATCCTGCCCGGGCCCTCCCGGACAACCCTCCAACAAATCGTTTCTGCCAAAGATACTGTTCACATACGACACCAACTCACCGGATCCACCTTCATCAAGCCTCATACGTCAACCATGGGGATTCTGCCGCCATGGTTTGTTGGAGGGAAAAACCGTTTTGATATATACTATATATATATAGATATATACCCTCCAGGAAATTAACATATCCCACCTGGAGGAAAATCATCTTCAAATATGCCTTATCAGGGGGATATGTTAATTTCCTGGAGGGTACCCCCTTGTCATAGCCATCCACCAGAGTATCTATGGTAAAACGTTTCAGGTCTGCAATCTATGAAGACCGGCGTTCTGTTACTAAGTAAATTATATGGCAAGACCCTTTAGATATCGCAGGAACAAAAATACAAAACATTTGGAATATCCTTCCCATGTTGTGTTGTTGATGATTGGTTTTTTCATGTTGTTTTGCACTAGAAAGACATGTTTTCTTCTGTTTGTTGTAGTTGTTTGCTGATTTTGGTGTATCAGCTTTATGCGTGTTTCAGACTGGAAACTACGAAACCCCCATGTGGGGCATCCTACCACATCGGACCTATGATTTTTGTCACTAAAAAAAGGAACTCTGAAGTCTTTAAACCGCAAGTCCCCATGGGAATTTGGAATGTTCACTTAGTTAATGATCCTCAAAAATGTACACCATTTGGGTGTTTCCAACAATAGGGGTGGGCCCCCAAAATGGATGGTTTATAATGGAAAACCCTATCAAAATGGATGATTTGGGGGTACCACTATTTTCGGAAACATCCATTTACAGTTCGTAGATTGCGAAGATCAATGGATGGGGTCACCAGGTACACCCAAAGTTTTGTAGACTTGGGTTGCTTCTTGATCAACGTCCTCATTTGATATCTGTCGATCTCCATCTTCACAGCAAAGAAACTGCACAAGAAAACAATTCTCACCTCCACACTGCCAACCTGTATGCACCTATTAGGCATCAAGATGTTCCACACACACCCCAAAAAATAATTCATTTTACACCCTGGAAGATTAAGATGGAACCTGAAAATGATGGTTTGGAGTTTGGAAGATGATTTTCCTTTTCAATTGGGTGATTTTTAGGTTCCAGCCGTTAATCTTCCGAAGTGTATCCATTTTCTAGCCTTCATCCTTTCGCGTAAATCCAAGGTACATGGTGTCAAAGGTGGCGGAATCCTTCCGCGTACCATCGGATCTCACTGTAACCAACGTCAAGCCACGGCTTGGTGCACGATAGAATTCCACCCCATTGGCAAAGAACACGGCCTTTAGACACAGAAATTAAAATCACAGGTTCATCTGGGTGGAGCCTGGTAACCTTTCAGGAAGATGTTTTTTTTTCTGAAGCTGATTCATGGTTGGTAGAAAAAAAAGGTCCCACTCTTTAGCTCGGGTTTTTTTTATATCAATAGGTGGTGATTTCAGCCCAAAATGCCTGAAAATGCTCATTCCTGAAGTTGGAAACACTGTGTCTGAAGGTATGGAACTTGATTGTAGAGTACTGTATTGTTTTTCTCTTTAACTTGATTTTTCAGATTCGTTTCTACAAACAACAAAAAACATCAAACGCACAAAGAAAAACAAGGGTTTGACAATGGTGTTTGTCAGGTCCGACGCAACTACAACTCACCTGCCCATGTGAATCAGATGCAAGATTGGGAGAAACATATATCTGTTCACCGTTCTTCATCCTGCCTCGTTGCCATCTGCAAAGCCAGCACTACGAACCCCAACGTTGGCCATGTCTTCTTCCGCTGCGACACAACAAACCGTTTCATTCTGACTTTGAAGTGTCCTCAGTTGTAAAGTTAGAAGTGGTGTGGCACGTCGACAAAGGACCAAAGACAAAAGCAGAAACAACGCCAACAAAACTGCAAGCTGTTTTGTTGTGTGTTGGATGAACACGACACATCATCCGGCTAGCCAGTTGAGATTTTGAAAACACTGTAATTACCGGGATACTTATCATATCAATTCTTTCAGGATCTTGGCCATCTCTAGTATCTTGCAGAAATCTATAGAAATATGATTGGATTCATCAGAAAAAACCTTTACGAGGAAATATGCTAAAACCGAACATGATGGACTCTGGTTTCGGGGAACCCCGTCGTTTGCTCAAAGATGGCTTGTAACAAATCTAGATACCCAAATAAGCTCGATGAGCATTCCAGAAACCAACCACCAGCTATGTTAAGGGCTGGCAAAGCTGTATGAATTCTGGGTGGCACCAAAGTTGGAGAAAATTTGGTGTGCTGATGACACACCGGTCGTTTTCTTCTTGAGATCCTTTAACATGACATAATTCGACATATGACATCTAATAGGATACATTTCAAGTGTTCATTGAATACACTTGTGTAAATTAGGAAACCTGGAGTTCCGGTATCTTTCCAAAGCTTTGTGATCCTAATTCAGTAAGCTAAATTGTCTTTGTAGGGCCACAAGTCCTCAACAAAATCATCATCCCAAGTGGTGGAAGCCGCGTGAAACCCTGTTATAGTCCTTGATAGAAATATAACACAAGTCACAGTTAGAGTAGGGCTCTTGAAAACTCCTAAATTTGTAACTTTACCTTTGAACCACAGAAACAAATATGAAAAATAAGAAAAACATGAAAATTGAACGAATCTCGAAACAACATATTTCATCAACAACATTCCACACTCACTCTCTGTTTAGTGTCTCTTCCAACTTTAACTGGGTAGTATAATCTGGGTAGTATAATTCCATATATATCCGAACCAACCGGAGACTTTTCCATTGCTCATATTGATCCTGCTTATATATACATCTTATACCCTGTTAGCATCTCCTCTTCAATTTTCAACAGTCCGTGCAATCCAGCCAGCAATGGGTTTAGATTTCACAAACCGAGGAGCCACATCTGATCTGTTTTGATGACATATCCACTGGGACATGTAAACATCGCACAGCTTCCACTAGTTGTGCTGTCTGTAGTCGTGGTGGACGTAGTCGTAGTCGTTGGGCCTGAGTTTTGAACATATACAGGCGTGTTCTATGCGTCAAACCCTGGAGACAGTGGATTACGGGGGATTACCTTCAATTTAATGCTTCAGTGGAAAAACAAGTGCAAACATATTGCGGTGCGTACAGAAAAAAGAACCGACTTTATTTCGGATGTAACATTGGATATCCGTCCCACGCTCTGTCAGTGCAAAGTGAAGTGAGCAGAAGGTTCCCAAAGGACATCTACCTGAAAAACGTGTAGTGTTTGCCAACTGCCAGTGAAGAAGGAATACAATCAACATAAAATCAACAAGAACTACTGAGTTGGTTCTTTACAGTAAACTAACCTGTTTGGGGGGTCCGAGTGACCTTTTCTGTCTAGGGGCCAAGATGTGGCAAAGTGATCTCTAAATTTGGTATCAAAGGGTTATTTTCAATAAGTAGTTGTCTCAAACGGGAAGGGACCTTGAAGTTGTTACATAGGAAGTGGGATGTTTGAGCCTCCATTAACCCGGTTCTACAGGACTTCTTCCATGACATGTGTTCCGAAGTTGCCGTGATATGAAGCAGCAAAATGCTTTGAAGGAATAACTCATGTTCTGAAACCCCTCGCTGTTCCAATTCCGTTGTGGATCATGTTCTAAAGGTTTACCCCAACACCGTCTCTGAATCATGGGAATCAAAGGGTACTTGTACCCCCCCACAATACCACCTCCCCCCAAGGAAAATAAGGCCATAATAAGGCCTTCCTAAATTGATGATGATGCTTAATAATTAATCCCTTAAATAAGGCCGGCTACTTTTTTGGGGGGAAACGGTAGACATTGGGGGCCCCTTAGATTCCCATAAGTGAGGCCCATAGCACCTTTTCAAGTATGTCAGGCCCTAGGAACTTTCGTCGCTGACTGATACCTCTGCACTGTACTCAGCAATTGCCACAGCGTGTTGCCCATCTGGGAAGGCTTGCTCCGCCAAAGCAGGACCGTTTTTGATGCCTCGGCAAAATCGTGGCAAAATCGTGGCAAAATCGTGGCAATCTCCATGTTTTTTGTTACCTAAGTAATAGCTAGTATGGTCATACTCCCATCATAATACAAATAACTCATATGTAGCGAAATAATGGAACATATGTATATATATATACAGTATATATACATACATATATTACATATATTTTTTCATCATACGTCTAGAATGGTCTAGATACATTAACATACCAATTCCATAGTAGGTGTGGACAAAACTATGCAACTTATATAGAATATGGACCACACATGGCATCTTCTTGAAGCAGGTAGTGGGGTTAGGGGCAAACAAAAAACTTTTAATAGTCTCCTCGCTCCTTTGACACAGATTGCGATGAATGTCACAGTGATAAAAACATCACAACGAACAGGTTGACAAAGTGTAGCTATCTATCGCACTCGATTCCGGGGACACTTGATGCAAACCAAATTTGGCCTGCATTCTTGTTGCTTCCGTCAAACCTCGTCTGAATATAACGGAAAACGTGCCTGATATTGTCCTGTGTCCTCTACGTTTGGCATATTTACCTACATCATGCTGCAACCGACTGTAGGAGGTTTAAATACAGTATATTTTTTGATATTTCCACAACTAGTGCTAGCCATCCTGAAAGAGAGAAGATTGGCTTTGCCATAGGCCATAGGATCCATGTATTTATGTTTTTTTTACCTATACATTTACCAGACAAAATCAACCATTCATGTAGGTAAATATACCGTTCATCCCATGAATCCTGGCCTTTGGTTGGAAACTGAGTTGGTTCTTCCAGAGGCTCACATTCCAACTCTTAGCGCTGGATCAGGGAACGAATCCATATCCCACCTGGGGATATGAAGAAAATCATTGACTCAAAAGTGCCTTTAACTAACGGATATGTTAGTTGCAAAGGGGGGTAACAGTTAGCAAGAACTCTTAGATATTTCAGGAATCACCTTGCTTTGCTGGCAATCACTTACGTTCCAATCTATTTGGATGCAACTGATTGCAAGAAACTACCCCCAATTCCCATGAACGTCTCCAACTTTTCATTCTCACCATTTTAGTCCTGGCCAAAGGTGCCAATGAGTGCATAAGATCCACGGTAACTGATCGAATCGATCAAAGTTGCTCCACCTTTGGAGCAGCGAATTTGGGAGGTTTGTTTGTCGAAATGCTTGTGTTACATGCCCCTAAAACCTTTGAAATCATTGAAACAAAAAAACACAAGTACTGGAAATGTCTGAACTTCATTCATGGTTTTAGGGGGTCCATTCATATTTGAGATGATCAAAGGCAGGTGCTTTTGTTGTTGTTGTTGTTGTTGTTGTTGTTGTTGTTGTTGTTGTTGTTGTTGTTGTTGTGCCTCGCACAGTTTCACCAATTGAGCCACGTAAAAAAACTCTCTTACTTTGGATGATACTGGTGTTTCATAGGGAACCTTACAATGGACTATAACGGTTTATTAAAAACAAAACTGGGTAGTATAACCCCCTATGTACCGTAAACAGCTAGGTTTTTTTTCATTGCTCAATTCAACAATTTTGACGATTGTCGAAACTAGAAACAAGCATCTTCCCACTTTAACGAAATGAACTCACTTAAATTCAAAAACATACCTCCAACTCAGTTGAGCTCAAAGCATGAGCTTGAGTTTGCAAGTTTGCAAGGAGCCTCTTAGAACTTGGTTTGACTTAACAAAACTTTTGGAACATTTCACCCCAAAGGGTCCACTTAAACATGTCCAGATTTGACAAGTTCATGGAAGTTGATTGTTTTGTCGGTTTCAGTTTCAGCGACTTAAGTCACTAGGGATTGCCTGAATTGAAACCGGCCTTATAAACAGTCCCACGAAAATAACACGAAGTCAAACTATTTGAGGATCTTAGCTTCACCAACCTGGAACTTTTCTCCAGAAAAATTGATTGAAGCAACAAATATAGAAGTGTAATGTATATGCAGTATATATTTTTCAATGAACATAGTTAAGCAAACTTACCTGGCAAAAAACCCTTCCAAACCACAAATTGTTTTTTTTCCCTGAGTGATCCAACCTCAGGTTCCCCCAAAAAACCTCAACTTTCCAAACTTTCCAAAAACACCGAGTCACATGTCTTCAAGGCCTCTTTCGCTTGAAAACTTAGATTTCCCATGGCATCATCTCGGGCACCGCAAGCAACTAAGCTACCAGTGCTTAAGCTTTCGATGAAAACGACCAAAGCTTCAGAACCTGGCAACAAATATCGGCAAACAATAAGGGGTACACTTGGATGTCCCGTTGGAAGTTAGTAATATGTTATTGGGGGGGAGTTGTAACTACAATATACCCCATTTATGGGTAGGTGAAATAACCCACTGATCCTAACCATTGATCCTACATTCCTAGGACATCCAAGCACCACTGAAAAACTAACATGACGATTGCTTGAAAATCCCCATCTTCAATAGGAAATACATCTTCATTAATGGTGGATTTTCCAGCCTGTCCCCCTATTTTTGGAAACACCTATATACAGGATTCCCGATCCTACCAAGGGGCAAAGGTTTGCTCGGCTTGGACTTCCTGGATATGCATACTTTTGGGGCAAAGTGAAGTGAAGTCATTCCAAAAACACCGGACGAACTGGACGTCACAAACAGCCAGTCATCCGTACTTCCCACTCATAGAACTATGAAAAACCGATCACCAGCCTGTAACTACAATATATTAGACCAAACAATATCAAAGCAAAAACCAAAAAAATCATACCAACAAAAACAAAAATAAAACTCAGCCTTGAAAAAAACAGGAAAGCATTGGATCTTTCTCCCTATCCCTCATTGGTCATCGATTTTTTGCAATTCGAAACAGTCCTGGAAACTCAGAGACCAAAAATCAGATCCATCGATGTGTTTTCAGAAACCTCCGTTGTGGTTGTCCATCCTTCGATATCAACAACAAAATCTGTGAAGGTGGCTGAAAAAATCAGCATAAATGATTCCCTTACCATCCATGTATGGTATTATCTACATGAATGGTGGGTTTTTAACGGTGAAATATGGTAAATGTATGGTAAATATACCATACATGGATGGTATGGTATTGGATTTTCGAGAATTTTGTTGAGACCTACATCGGCTGCCAACCATATTGGATAACTGAATGGTAATTGCTCGTAGTATAGTCTTATCATCCAAATTTGGGTCAATACTTTTGAACTCTAGATTCTTCATATCTTGACATACGGGATCCGATTTTGACGCATGGCATGATTGTGTCACGATGTCAAAAACAACTTAAGAACAGACCCATAGGACCAATGGGATTTGGTATATTTACCTATACATTTACCTGAAAAATCAACTGAATGTAAGTAAATATAGCAGTCCCAAGGATGCTTTGGGATACTTATGTATCTGGTGCATCCAATAATTAGTTTTCAACATTTCACCAGAGAAAAAACAACTGCAAAACTTGGGCATTTCGAGACCGTCATGCCTTTTTTTAAACCAACCCCAAAAACGCACCAAAAGTTGTAACTGGCCATTGCCCCTTCTGCGATGCCTTCAGCATGTGTGTCAAAGACTTGGAATGAGTCCAAAAAGCCACCAGGTCGCAAGATGGCCACATTCATACCTCTACCTTCCGCAATTTTTTTCGATGTTTCAAGACCGCCTTTTGGGTGTCATTTGATTGATGCCAGAATCTGGGCAAAATTCGCAAAAAACAACCTGGATGCAAGCCTGAAATAGCCGCAAGGGAACTACACCATTGATTTACTATTATAAAATGAGAGCTAAGGTCCCGTGGAAGCGCTGATAGTTGGGTCGTTTTAGCGGAGCTGCCCACTGGCTAGGATGTGGACAGTGAAGGTTCACTGTAACTCATAGGATCCATGGGATGATTGTATATTAACCTACATTTAGTTGATGTTTATGGTATGTTCAATGTAGGCAAATATACCAGTCCCATGGATCCTATGCATAATACGTACCCCTCCGGACTCCTTATGAAAGTGGCACATCTGCTCAATCTAATTCAACTGTTTCACTGGGAAACCTTTTCAATGCACCACCTCCATCTGTGCTGGGGTCTATGGTCATCCCACCTTTAATAGGGAATCCTAATATTTGGTATGTAAAACCCTACGTTTAAACGTTGATGACCATCCCTACCATAGGAATCCACAATGGGAGTTGATCGACCCCAACACATCTGAGTCGGGACAAGTCCCCATAAAAGCTTGGTCCCATAGACTTTTGGGATGCCATTGACCCTAAGACCCTGGTTTGTCCACAATAGACTGCGACTGCCGCCATTTTCTTCAAAAGGAAGGAAAAATCCAGATACTTAATTTCATGACATATATGTTCCGGTTCTCAAATGTTCAATATAGCATTGCGACCAAACAGGTTCTTTGCAAGGCATTTTCTGAGCTGGGTACCACATGTTTCACTCTTGGAAATGTTCATTCCTCTTCCCAAAAGAAAAAACTGCCTGTTGTGACGCTCAACACGTTGCCGTCCACTTGGAAGATCACTTCATTTCCAGCACTCCTGAATGCCAATCGTCCCAACGAGGTTGATTCAAAACATAACATCATCGGCAATGGTGAACCAAACAACGAAAATGCTAACATTTGAACCCAAAGTCATGGAGGTTTGGTTAAGATGGTTTTCCTTTTCAATTGGGTGACGTTTTAGGTTCCAGTCATCCATTTTTCCAGGGTGTTTTGCATAAGTCTACCAAATTGACACTTCAGTTGTCAAACCAGTAGCAAAGGCTTACAGTAATTCGGTAGAAACACGACTTGAAAGGTACCAAAAAAAAAAGCGTAACAAATTGCTTTCCACCGACCTCAATAGCCTATGTTTTCGTTCTTACTGACCACGTCTTTTCAATTCTTTCGATTCTGAATGTTTTGCTGCTTCAGGCTGATATCCACCCAAAAAATATCTAACACCTACCATTTTGGCAAGGTAGGATCCAGTCCATCAAACAGCCACAAATTCCACGTACGGTCAACATACCCCGCTGAAAAAAAAATCTTCTAAAGTGAAAAAAATCGTGGATTTTGTTGACACCTTCCGAATCCTGCAGGGACAAAACCGCCAACAAAAGTCGGGGTTGGTTTACTGGTCATGAGTCATGACCATTGACAGCTTTGAAGAAAAAATTGAACAAAAAGCATCCCAAATAACGTGACAAAAAAGTAGTAAGTCAACTAATGGTTATTTGTTGGTTTGGGTTGGTGGTTTGAGATTCCAAGGATGCCCCTAAGTAACAATCCCTTTCATAAGGGAATTCCAAATATACAAACCACCAACCCAAACCAACAATTAACCATTAGCTGAGTAAACCCAACAAAGAAAAAACGACGGCCTGGAGGTGCTATTGACCTTGATTGTATTGCTCTGAGTCAAACTGTAAGTTGCAGTGACTTGTGCATTTTGTCCACCATCTTCAAAGGTCTGCTCGCCCAATGCGACACCTGGGGGTGTATTGACAGGATTGTTTTTGTTTTTCCCTTCTCGCTCAGGGTAGCGCCATCGCGGAGTTGTCTTGCAAACAAACTAACTGATGTCGTTAACATACACAATATATCTATAGATATAATAGGGATTGATAGCTGCCCAATTGTTCGCATGCTCGGATACCACTATCTATTCGATTCTTATTTTTTTCTCAAGATCCAGAATTTCCAAACATAGATTTTACAACAAAAGTCACAACCTTCAACTCTTGAACTGGTTGAATTTGGATATTCCCCGGAAAAAAACATGTACATGAAACCTGAACAAACGCCACCTGGAAGAGGTGGCAAACATCTATCTACAAAGAACACGAAGTTACAGGTTCCCAGCCGTTCGTTTTCGGGGGGTGTGAGTCTTAGCAAAAAACAATTCATAATTCATATCGTTTATGTAATACCACCTCTGATGTTCAATTGCTATTTGTAGAAATCATGACCGAAACCCGCAATGATTGTTCAAGAACGAAATCATTAATACCTGGAACTGCAAACAACCATTTGTTTGATAGATGTTTGGTGAAACAATAAAATTTCATGGAAAGATTTGGAATCATCCAACTGAAACAACCACTGAAAAATTGTTCTTTCAGGTTGCAGTTGGGTTTTGTGTCTGCCACTTAAAAGTTTAACCCGCTCCGAACCAAGGCTTCAGCAAAGATCTTAGGTTTAAGGTTTAAAGCCACGAGGTGATTCAGATGTTTGACAACATCTACCAATCTGGGATCCCATTTCAGAACTTCATGTCTCCTTTCTTTCTACAACAAAATCATCTTGGGTAAGAGGAAAAACCATGAACAACTTTAAAGATCTGGCAAAAAATCCAAGATATGGGCAAATTAGAGCATTTTGGGGTGGAAAGTCCTACCTTTCCACCACCATTTGGGGTAGTTCCATCCCTTCGGCCCGGTGACCATCTTTCACACCAACCAAGACGTAAGATGCACGGTAGGTGAGACCTGGGATGAACTTTCATGAAGGTGTTGCCATTAGTTGGTGTATCTCTTTCTCTCTCTCTAAAAATGTATGAAGAAAATATGTGAGTATTAAATATGTGTATATCTATGTGATATATATTTATAGTAATATGCACATTGATATCTAAATCTAAAAATGTAAATATCATATATACATTATATATATATATGTATTGCGCTGCTCCCCTACCTTCCGCACCACTGGCCCACCAGGCAGCCGGTTGAATCATTTTTTGGAGCAAAAAAGACGCGATTCCCATACCATCCATGGGACTGGTATCGGTATATTCACCTACATCTACCATAAAAATCAACGAAATCTAGGTAAATGATAATGACTATAAACAAGATGGAAACCACGAACCCGAATGTTCACACGTTTAAGTAAGATGGACCAGCTACAATGAAACCACTGTGCGTTTGTGTCTATTTTTTCTGCAGTTTGTTTTCGTTGTTTGAGATAGTCGAAGGTTGTAGACAAGGTAGGATGACCTGGCAATAGAAATGCAAAAGTGGCGAAAAGGTTCATACTCAAACAACTGTGCATTTGTCGGCATTTCTTGTCTGTGCTACGATGACCAACACTTCTCTATAGCACTCCTCTACAACACTTCTCTACAACACTTCTCCACAACACTCCTCTACAACACTTCTCTACAACACTTCTCCACAACACTTCTCTACATCATTTCTCTACAACATTTCTCCCCAACACTTGTCCACAACACCTCTCTACAACACACTTCTACAACACACTCCTCCAACACTTCTCTTCGACAATTCTCTTCAAAACTTCTCTACAACATTCTTCTCCAACAATCCTCTACAACACTTCTCTACAAGACTTCTCCACAACGCTCCTTCACAACACTTCTCTACAACACTTCCCAACAG